>JADDOH010023585.1:0-41142 GCA_016648135.1 Agrypnia vestita | reverse complement strand
TAGTCAAGTGGACGGGAGGTCACGAAGATCAAGATCCTTCGTCACGAGGGACGGACTTGGATGATAATGATAATTAATTTACGCCCTTTTGAAGTGATGCAATTGTAATATATGAACATGGCACCAAGTTTTGTGTGTAAATATATTTATTGTGATTACACCATGTTTTTAACGTTCTTCGCGAAATTAAAATAATAGTTTCTTTTAGAATCACCTCAATATGCAGTAGCGTTCATTTAAATAATTTTAAATGCGAATATTGGATATTTCTCTCCCTTACTGCGATTCATTAGAACTTACAATATTCTTCATTCGCAAAGCAATATAGACATATTTTCACACTGCAAGTCGAAATTCAAAAAGAACATTTTATTGCAATTGACACTACCATCATCGATGCACCAGATAAAACAACTTCCTTGCGTGATTATACCTTTACAATATTATAATGTAATATATAATATTATTTAGATGACATTTTGTTGTACTTTTATGTTTGTGCTAAATTGAATAAAAAAAATTAATTAATTTTATGTGTGCTGGGAGACACCGAGTGCATACAGTATTGAAAATGGTGGGTATCTCTATCTACCACATACTTATATTCTTTATCTGTAAATTAGAAATGAAGGCTACAGTGTCAATATAGTAATTTTATATGTGAGATAGCAAGTAAATAAGCAAACATATTAGTTCAACCACACATATATAGATGTCGTTAGTTTTGGTTCTTACTTACTTACTTACTTACTTACCATCACGCCGTTTCCCCGAGGGGGTAGGCAGAGAGGATAGAGCGCCATACTCTTCTGTCCTGACATACAACTTTCGCTTCGTCTACATTCATACATCTTCGCATGCAAGCTCGACGGTTGTTCAGACTTCTAACAGGACCATCTTCCAGTATCTGGTTAATCTGGTCATGCCACGTCTTCCGTGGTCGCCCTCTTTTTCTGGCGCCGTCAACACTTGCATCATATATCTTTCTTACCATTCTTTCCTCATTCATTCGCTCAACATGCCCAAAACACCTGAGCGACCCTATTTTTATTCTCTGTATTATGCTACGATCAGCTTTACATTCATTCCTAATATCTTCATTCTTTACTCTATCATACATGGATTTACCACACATACGTCTAAGGGACCTCATCTCCACTGCATTCAATCTACTTTCGTTCCTCTTCTGCCAGCTCCAGGCTTCACTTCCATACATTAGTGTCGGTACCAGAACTCCATTATGTACCGCCAGTTTTGCCTCGGTAGAGATATTTCTATTAGAAATTATTGCATTCAAAGCACCGTTCACCCTATTCCCGGCATTCACTCTCCTCTCTATATCTTTCTCAACATTCCCTCTTCTATCGAACATACTTCCCAAGTACACAAACTGATCTACTTGTTCCAAACATTCATTGCCTACTAGTATTTCACGCGTTGTCTAGTATTCCTCCTTCTCGAATACCATTACTTTTAACTTCTTTACATTCATAATAAGGTCACTTTCCTTGCATACATCATACATCCTGCTAACTAGACTTTGTAGGTCTTGTTCGCTATTTGCCATTAATACCGCATCATCCGCGTACAGTAAACAGCATACAATCAAATCACTCATTTTCGCTCCTATATTCATACATTCCAGTTCTTTCACACAATTATCCATATACAAGTTGAACAGCCATGGAGACATTACACAACCCTGTTTGACACCTTTTGTTATATCAAACCACGGTGTGAAAGATCCATTGATTCTTGCACACGCAGTACTCCCCTCGTAAAGGGATGCAACTGCGTCTATAAGTTTACTGTTCACCTTGTAATCAGAGAGTACCTTCCATAACCTTCCTCTAATAACCCTATCATAAGCTTTTTGCAGATCTACAAATGCACAGAAAAGTTTTTGGTTTTTCGCTAAAAACTTTTCCGTCAACACTAGTAGAGAGAATATCTGATCCATGCATCCTCTTCCACCCACAAAGGCTCCTTGCACGTCCCATACCTTTTCTTTCGTCATCGACCTTACTCTTTCTATCAAAATTCTTCCATAAAGTTTGCCGACCGAGCTTAAAAGGCTGATTGCCCGGTAGTTCCCGCATTCCAATCTCGACCCTTTACCTTTGTAGAGAGGCATGATAACTGCTCTCCTCCAATCCAAAGGGGTGTGGCTCTCCTTCAAACATTTATTAAATAGAGTATGAAGCCACGAAATCACTGATGGGCCACCAGCCTTGATATATTCGGCAGCAACGTTATCATACCCCACAGCCTTACCATTCTTCATATGCTTTATTGCACACTTTATTTCTTCCACACTTATTTCGCTGACTTCATTCTCGTCATTCATACTTCTCTCCGTGAGAATATCGACGGATTCCTCTATTACAGCCTCCTCACTCTCATACGTTTCCTGGAAATAGTTCATCCATCTATCTTTTATTCTATCTTCATCCATTAACATTTCTCCATTCGCTGACTTAATAGCTTTCATACTATTGCTTTCCGTCCCACATCGAGATTTTTTCACCTCCTTCCAGAAAAATTTGATGTTTTCCCCAAAATTCTTAGACATTTTCAAACCTTCCTCTCTTTTCAGCCGCTCTTTCCTTTCTTTCACACCTGCTTTCACTCTTTTTTTACACGCATTGTATACATCTTTTGCCCCCGCGTATTCATCTCCACTCACTGTCAGAAGATGGAGCCACGCTTTTCTTTTTTCTTTCACTAATTCCTTTATGTCATCATCCCACCATGCATCCCCTTTCTTCCTTCCCTGCTTAGCTGTTCCACAGACTTCCTTCGCTGACTCGCAAAGGGTATTTTTTAAGTAATCCCATGCATCATCTATCCTAAGATCACTCACCCTCCTTACACTCAGCCTTTCAACAATTTTCCTTTCAAACTTCTCCCTTAAATCGTCCTTTTGTAGATTCTCTTTTTTGATTCTAGACGGAGCCGGTACAGTTCTTTTCCTGGACCGCCAGCCTTGAAACAAGTTTATTCTTGAGACTACAAGAAAATGGTCAGTTTCCATCTCGGCACCCCGAAATACCCGAGTATCAACCGTAGCGGCTCTTAGTCTAGAATCAACCACAACAAAATCAATTATCGATCTTTCATTCCCTCTCTCCCATGTGTATTGATGGATTCTTTTGTGATCAAAAAAGGTATTTGAAACAAAAAGATTCCATTCCAAGCATACCTCAAGCAAACTTTTACCATTCTCATTCATCCTCTTGTCACCATACACACCAAGGGCAGTCTCGAAGCCATCTCTTCGTGTTCCCACCCAGCCATTCAGATCACCTGCGAAGATAATTCTTTCATTGCTTCGTTTCACGTTCATTACATCCCTAACATTCGTCCAAAATTCATTTTTCACTTCGTCCTTTTCAGAATTAACCGGGGCATAGCCTATAACTAGAAACACCCCCGTGACTCCAATTTTGAACCGGATCCACATTAGTCTGGCACTGACAAATTCATATTCTCTCATACATTCCACCATCCTTCTCGAGAGCAGCGCTGCAACACCCTGGCACGCTCGGTCCGCCTCCGGCACTCCGGACCAAAGCACCATCATGTCGTTGTGCTCTAACTCTCCACAGCCTTTCTTCATACTTTCGCTTATACATAAAATGTCTAGGTTTTTGTCATTCATACTATCACACAGTTCATTCATCTTCCTATCCATTCCTCCCCTAATATTCCACACTCCCACTCTGCACTCTATCCTCCTCTTTGCGCAATCTCCCCGGGTAATGCGGCATGGCTGATTGCGAGTCTCGCCGATACCTACAGGCATGACCCGGCCACCTTTTCCTACTTAACCATTAGAGCTCTACACTAATTATTACTTATTCTACAACCCCCTAATGCTTACACTTATTCATATCAGAAACAATTATAAAACACATATTACACTGACATACTTATAAACATAGCACAGGAATTTTACCTAAAGACTAAATTAACTTATGTATTGTTGTCTCTTTGCACACAATTCCCTAAGATGCGTAGAACAAGTAAGTTATTTCACCTAGCAGACTAAATTACATATGACTATCGTCTCATTGATTTTATTGTCTCTTAAACTCTGTTTCGGTACGGTGTCAGGTGTCCTTTGTCCACTATTTGGCCAGTAGGTAGTTGTCGTCATCTGTTCGCCAGATGTGGCGAAGCTGACTGCTTGGGTCGCCTCGTCGGTCGGTCGGTCCTCCCTGTGCTGAGATGCTGGAATACGGTTTGTATTGGGCCAGCACTTTGGCGCGAATTTTAATCAACGCCTGCACTTATTCGCCATGTATTCACTATAATATTATTTAGAATTATTATTTATTTATATTTAGGTACTTTGCCCACTTGTCTATATATTTATTGCCACTGTGCATTCGTTAAATAAATAAAATACACCTATGCGTAGGTACACTGCGCAGGTTTCTTGCAGGTGACGCCTTCGCCTTCGCATTCACGCACAAGTTGTTCTGGTTCCACACATATTTAGCACAAATTTAAAAGTTTATCTTTATCACAAACTAACAACTTATATTCTTAATATGTTCACACAAAAAATATTAGTTTTAAACTTGTTCGTACCACTTAAAAATATAATCAAGCCGCAGTGCGCCGGGCGCACGTCCGGCCGCACCGGCTTCAAAGTTTGCGCATTAACGTGACTAGACTAATATAGAACGGATTCTTGCCTAACTATGGAAATAACAACTGCACGTAACTAATCCGTACACGTAATTAACATAACGGATTTATTTACTAAAGATGATAGAACGCCTAACCGTTATCGACACGAAATCCACGTATTATCTTCAAACACTTATAGACGAAATGCCAGAGACATAAAACATATTTCCGAAATTACTTTGGGCCCTTCTAGATACCGCTCTAGAATTCTACAATTTCGCCTATACGAGAGATAACCGATATCGTCCACGTCCTGAGTCGGCCTAAAAGCCAATTATATGCGGTGTAGCCGAGGAATAGACGCTAGTAGCAAAACTTCCTTACATTGTACCGACATAACTGTAAAACCACCGGGGTTAAAATACTGAAATATAAAACAATACAATCGTTGTCAAGTTAACGGCATGCGCTTAAGATTCCGTCCGCCTTGATTATCAATACCTAATAATAGCAGCTTAGAGCAGTGTTGGCACAACCACACGCGGTACCCATTTATGACAGATTTACAAGATATAGTAGCATACGTTATATTCAAAGACACAAGTAAGAAACTTACCGATAGCGCGTCTCACGTTGTCCGATCTGCTCAATCTGTTCACAGTACATAGTGGGAGAAGATAAACATATTTATAACAATTAAGGCGCATCCAGAGGCTCGGGGTAAGTTTTGTCTGACATTATCACAGCCCGAGATTCTAAGGGAATGGAAGATACAGTTTTGTAAGTGAAATTTAAGAAATTAAGTTTATTGTACATAAATCCAAAAAACTAAGTTAATACTTAAAATTTTAAAGCATCTCTTTCTAATACTTTTAATATAAATACAAATTGTTGAATGTAAATTATTAAGATTGATAAAGCGAATGAATGAGGAAAGAATGGTAAGAAAGATATATGATGCAAGTGTTGACGGCGCCAGAAAAAGAGGGCGACCACGGAAGACGTGGCATGACCAGATTAACCAGATACTGGAAGATGGTCCTGTTAGAAGTCTGAACAACCGTCGAGCTTGCATGCGAAGATGTATGAATGTAGACGAAGCGAAAGTTGTATGTCAGGACAGAAGAGTATGGCGCTCTATCCTCTCTGCCTACCCCCTCGGGGAAACGGCGTGATGGTAAGTAAGTAAGTAAGATTGATAATGCCCTCATACGGTGAAACGCGTCTCAGAAAATTAAAAAGTTAGAACTTAAATAACAAATGTTATTTCCATATGACTGAAATGTATACCTATTGAGCAAAACTTTTAATGAAGTGTCGGAATTTTCGAATAAAAATGAATGAAAACGGACATAGTCTCAATTAACCCGGTGAGTTGATCGCATTCTCCCGTGAAAATGTAGGAACGTCATTAATATAAATTTATTTTCATATGAATAAGTCATAAGAAAATAAAAAAAAGGCAGTGGTTGATGTGTTGTCATCCCGGAAATAGGGTGCTAAGTGACCATCATCCCGGTTGTTTATGGGTCCGTTTTGGCAGCGCACAGGACTCGTCCTTATTAATATTAACGTTTAGTTCTAGAAAGTTCTCTTGCTACCGAAGGCAGTGATTTCCCGAGAGGGTCCGTTCAACCACCCAGACACGGAACATATATTTACACTCGAGAAAATTCATAAATATTTGAACAAAGAAATCGCGCGTGATTAGGTCTTGCTATTTGCTCAACAATTTTAATATTAAATGGGTTTTCTTTTGCGATCTCTACATGTAAATAACCAACCCAGGACACATTTTCTCATTCATGAAATAATATTTTTCATAAATTTAATAAAAATATCTTTTATCGTAGAAATACATATTTTTTATTATACTACAAAAAAACAGGAATATGTCAACATTTTTTTTTGGTTTTAATATCAAATTTTAATTATTTACTTTTGTTTTGTTCACATAATTACACAAAGCTGAGACACAAATTATATAAAGAAATAAAAAACTATCAAAATTCTTAAAATAATAAATATATGGTATTGTCCAAAAAAGTTTGTACATATTTTGACGTCAAAATATTTTGAAAACTTTGTAAGGGATGTGGAAAATTGTCGGTAACTTTTAAAAGGAAAAAAAACGGGAACCTGCCGGTTCGACACGAAAAATGTGTCGGGCGTTAAACTAATTATTACATCCAACCCCTGCGAATCTTTGTCCCCTTTTGCCTGGTGCCATCGTGCGAACTACGAAAGGCAGATGCAGCGAGTCTGTCTTGCTTTTTGTCAGAAAGCTTTTAGTAACTGTAATCGATTTGGGCTGCCGCATTAGGTTCATTTTGGCCAAACATCCGCCGGGGAAATGCTCGAGATTACAAAAATAGGGGATCCCCTCTTTCTCTCTCTGAACACGAAAAATAAACATTCGGCCAAGTAGTAAAACGTGAAAGTTCACATCTATTTCTGAAAATACGTAGAACCCCATTAAATATTTTTACAAGTAAGAGCCATAGTATGTATATACACAAACCTAATGTATAGAAATACAATCTCTAAAACGACACGAATCGAATTTAAAAACTTCAAAAGAATTCACACTTTTTCACAATTTATCACACGACTGAATACTTTATTATCACTTTAGATATTATTTATAGATATTTTGGTCGCTACGGCTTGTCGCTAATATCGCGCCGGTTCAAACAAGTTAGTTTTTCGATCATTCCGGATATCACTAGTGTATTTCCTATCACTTCCCGACTGTTCTACACATTGCTCAAAAGTTCCCGAGAGGGTTCCTTGAAATTCGTATATAATTAAGGATTTTCTTAGTACGTTTCAGAATGTCAAAGAAATGTACGAGAATTTACAATTGTCTTGTCTTCGCGAGGCTCCGATAGTGCGCAATTATTTTTGTTAATATTTCGTTACAATACTATAACTTGTTCTAAATGTATTGTAAAATAGTCATATTTTAATAGTAAAACTTCAAAATATTTATCTTATAGTTTCAAGATTACGGTTTGAGCTAGAGGCAACGCAAGTTTATCAAAGGAAAAATCCGGATTTATTACGATGCTTATGGCAACGGGATTACACATCATCGCAGAAGATATTATTATATTAACGAAAAAATTAATTTATTAAGAAGAGGGTGACTGTATGGAAAGAGACGAAGGGTGTTTTGAATGCAATAATTTATAATAGGAACAATCAAGGCAAGATTATCGGTACACAATGAAACAATGGTGTATGGAAGTGAGGCCTGGAGATGGCAGAAGACGAAATAAAGTAAACAGAATTTAGTTAAAATGAGATCATTTAGACGTACAAGTGTGTGACCCATCCAATTATAATAGAGTAAAGAATTAACATAGATGTCTCTAGCATATTGTTTCTAGGACACTTCTATAATTTAACTTCATTAATAAATATCTCTCTGTGGACAAAATCCAATAATTGTTTTCTCAGAATATACACATAAAAATATTGTTAAAATCAATCTTTGTATCATAAAAATATGGGGAAATTATAGTCTAAAAAAATTGTTTTTTTTTTTCATTTTATAACGCGGGCTCGAGATGGACGGCGGTCTATCCACTCAAGCAATTGAGTTCACTTCCAGGGCAACAGTTATAACGCGCTCAAACGGACGGTATTCTACCCACTCAAGCTATTGAGTGCACTCCCTTAGAGCGTGGGTACAAATGACGAGTAATTTCTCGCTGATAAGCCGGAAAACGCGTAGGATGACGCCTTGCAGTATCAAAACTAATCCCGGATACTGCCGCTGGGTCCCCAGACCAGATCCTCCGTGGATTTCTGTACTCTCATCGCTACGGAGTAACTACAGATTCCTTTACTGGGTCCCCAGACAGGATCCTCTGTCAGTTACGTTTTTAAGTCAGCTAGCGAAGGCCGAAGGCTCGGACTCAAGATCTCTATGTAATATGATGTCTGACTTGTACTCAGGATAACGCAAAACATACCAAAGTATTTGTGTTCTGTGGTATTTAAATATTTATGGTAATATTCCGTTAATGTTTTACAAGCAAAAATGACGCCATCTCTTAGTATAATTAGGCTGAATCCTTGAAGTACTTGATATAATGAAGAACACCTTTCGTGTATGGGTGGTAACTATGTCTAGCGCCAACTTTGAGCGGTCTTTGACACTAGTTCATTAGCTGTCAATCAAACCAGAATTAGCCTTTTAGCGCCATCTATAGAGTTATTTTCAGAATAAAATATGTTGACGGTACAATTTTTTTTATGTATTTTTCAAACACTAATATTGGATATTAAAAATACAGTTTTTTTTTTAATTGCACCTGAAAAAGTACTTAAAATTCATACCTCTAGACTAGAACACCCCCATTAAATTGTATCTCTAATACTTGGCTACGCCAAAGTTTCACTTACGACTTTTCTGTATACAACTTCATATCAATACTTTTTCTATTTTATTTGCTTGCGCGCATCAAATTTTGTTCACGAATCTGTAAGATAATTGTACTAAAGTGTTCGATTTAAAATATTATGGTTTATTTTATAGGTCATGTCTGGGAGAATATATGAGGGAGGAGAGGATGGTTACGAAAATATATTTGGTGAACGTTGAAGACATTGGGAACAGAAGGCATCAACAAAAAATCTGGCGTGATCAGATAAACAGTTATTAGAAGATGGCTTTGTTAATTATTCTAATAACTGAATAGCGTACATAGAAATATATATGAATGTGATCGAGGCAAGTGTACCGTGCCAAGGAAGAAAAAGGTTAGTTAATTAGTTTTTTTTTAGAAAAGCGTTCTATATTGCAAAAATAGAATAGACTGCTCGAATCCTTTACTTAGTACAAAGTATGTAGAAAAAGAAATAGATAAACTAGAAAAAATGGACCTAATTGTTCAACTAGACGATAAATTGGACTTAAGCGTGCGTCAACCATAGGTACGAAAATGTCGTGGAAAAAAATACCGTAGAAAACTATTTGATACTATAATTTTAAAAAAGAGCTCCAGCAAATGCCTTATTTCTGGATCTCAGCAAAGTTTTTAACTGTGCCTGCCACGAAATGCAAGAAAAGAAAAATGCAATTAATATCAGACTGTGTGGTACGCGCAGCTAGAAAACCTTATCACGTGGGAAGAATTTGCATTCAGACCTTTTTATAGAAACAAGACCTTCTGTTTCTGCATTTCCACCTTTTCAACATATTTTATATTTAGGTAAACTCAGGGAAAATACAAGGGGCTCCAGAATTGGATACAATTGTTCTTGCGTATTTTATCACTATATTCCAACGACTCTATTAAAAATCTGTAAAAGCATTTTCATACTATGGTGGACGATGTTATTAAATGACATCTCGTGCCGCCACCACAAAAAACATCTGTTAACGCAACGATATTGTAAGGCGACATCTCACGTTGCATCCACAAACCAAATATGTACGCATGTCGGTGAAGCAAGGAGCGACAGAGCAAAGCGTGGCTGACTTCAAGAGGAAACGCAGTGGAAATGAAGGGCCCCCTCTTCAACGCACTTTTCCGTAGATTAGCGGATTAATATAGTCGATTGTTTTGTAACTGTGGTGTTGTCAAGCACGTAATCTTAAATCTTTTGCTAAAATTTTAACCAACTGAATGGATATAGTAGTGACAGTACTCTATTACTATTACTTGTTTTCCTTTTTATCAACTAAGCTTAAGCCTGCTGATATTCCTTGGACATACAGCGTAGCATAAGGCTGGTAAGGATGCATTCACTTATAGCAAAATTTAAAATGATTTATTTAAAAATAAATATTACCCCTCTTGAATATTGTAGCAAACTTGATATAGACAGCTTCTCGTTATTGTGGTAAGTATTCCCACGTGCTACTATAGGAGGCATTTGTTCAGTTTCTTACCTCATAGATTTTTATATTATTAATGTCGCTGAATTTATAAATCATTTTTCGAACCAAAATAAAGTGGTAAAATAGGTATCTGTAAAACAAGTAACACATTTTTTAGTTGTTTAATGTATTTTTTAAAACTTCTGTAATTTATATGGTGCAAGTTTGATTTTAAATTTGTTATAAATATATAGACCTCAATTTTTATTACTTTGATGAAAGAGGTATAAGTACTACTACATACATTTTCTTAGAATTCACTTAATCTTTTAAAAAGTAACATTTTCTCTGTGTACCCAAAACCTACGAGTACTTCGCATATTTCTCTAGAGTATAAGGAAAACATGGATAATCGAGGCGAAATACATTTGGTATAATTATCGAAAAAAATTGTGCAGAATGTACGTAAATATGTTTACATTGTTTTTATTGATAGTTTTATTTGTAAAAGATTAAAAAAATCTTTCTAGCAAAGTTGAAATGCCAAATAAATGTTTTTTTACAAACTAATTTTCAGAAACCTTCCTTTGATGTCTTGTTCAAAGGTTTTTTACTGTGACATGTGAAAAATAATAATATATTCGGAATTGAAAGGATTTTTTCTGTATATCATGCAGCTGTACGTTTTTAATTTAAATTCCAATATATTTCAAAGACTAATGAGCTTTCAAATTTTGGCTTCAAGTATTACAAATAATAACATATAGTAAGTTCAGTCAATTCATTGAAAAAAAATTATTAACGTAAACATTTTTTATTGTGATGTCTCAATTTAAATAATGTGATGTACTATACATAATTAATTATGTGTTGTATTGTATATGTAAATAGAATAAATTATTAGATTAATCATTTTTAGCGAAATTTAAAATAAATTAAATATTAATAATTATTATTAATGAAATTTAAAATGAATTATATTTTAATAAATATTATTAGTCGTTTAATTTTAAATAAATTAAATTTTAATAAATATTATTATTCGTTAAATTTAAAATAAATTAAATTTTAATGAATATTATTATTAAGTTCTGCGGGTTAACTATTTTTATTGTAACAGCTGTTTTGGCTTTCAAGGCCATTATCAAACAGTGGATATACTATGTATAATCGACTTATTTATACAATTTTAAGTTACCCTTTCCCCTTTAGAGTAATTAGGTATTTTTGTTGAAGCCCTATATTAATGTTCGTTTTTTCCCGGGCACTTATCATTAAAGGTGCCTCGGTTTACAAAATTCTATGTTATGCTTAATAATCAAAATTCCCCGTTTTCTGTAAATGATTCTCTTTAGTTGTTAACCCGTTACTTACCGCGGGCTAATTACTTTACTCTCTTTACTGATTGGTGGCGGTGGTGGGGGGTGGGGTGCCTGACTTATTTTACTATTATAATAAATAAATAGTAGGTATATGAAAATAAATAAGTCATCGAGTGCAACGTTATGCTAAAATTTCAAAGCAATAGGTGAAGAACTTTCAGAGATTATCGTTTTTGCACAAACAAACATTTACGTTCATATTTATATAGATAGATAGATTTGAATAATAAAGTTTGCTAAGTTAACCCAATAAGTTTAGTAATTCAAACGCGAATTTTATTCTTGAAATTTAAAAAACTAGCCAATAAAAACCAAATTTTTATTATACTCCCTTTCTCATTGAATCAGGTTTCGTGTCTATCTATACACGTTGGGCTAATTACTCATTTGTATTGATTTTAATATGAAAAAACCATTAAAATTTCGAAAAATCCAAAATTATACTATATTTATTAAATTTTTTTAAACGAAAATTCGTTTAAAAAAATATAAAAAATTCGAAAAGTCGCCACGAGACTGATTGCAAAGTTTCAGCTCGATTGGATCACGGGAAAAGGGATAAAAATCGATCCAAAGATTTTTCGTTAGACAAGCAAGCAAGCAGACGCTACGAGTTAAAAGAAAGGGAGTAAAAATGTAAGCGAATACCAATGTTGTAGTACCTACCTATTGAGAAAACTTCAAATCGTAATTTATTTGACGAAATATTGCTACAATTCTCAATCGACCTGAAAATTTTGTTTTCTTTTTTATATTTTTAATACATGCTTACCTATGTATTTTACATATTATTAGTACACCCGCAAAGGAATTGACATATTGTATTAAGAAATTCAAATGCTTACGCAAAAATATTTTGGAAAAAAATATTATCGTTTGAAGCCCGATCTCAAAGTTAAGACTTAATTCTATACAGGTCGTTTGAAATTTGTTTAAGCTACTCATAATATTTAACTAAAAGTATTTTCCGACAAAGAGCATAAAATGCTTGGCATCTACCCGCATGTTATTTAATAAGTTTGTAGGCATGACGTCATTCAACTTTGCCTTAATTAGCTCATTAACATCAAAAGCTCTGTGGCATCAGTTAAAGTAGAGATGATATTTCCCTCAAGTACAAACGACGAAATAACAAATTATATGATAAAATAAACACCTTTTTAGACAAGCTTTGTAAATAATAAAGGAATAAAATTATGTTTTTGTACTGGAATATATATCTTACACACATTTCAATAAATACAACTACATTTATTGCGAAATTATTTTTTATACGAAAATAACTCTAAATAAATTTTTATACCAATAACTCGGAAGTATTTTTTTGAAAAAGTCTCTCATAAAAAACTTTTCTCGGTATAACTGAGATGAAATCTTGTAAAATAAATTATCTTTTATTGATTATTACATTTGTTTGTTCATGAGAATATTAAATGAATTTCAGAAGAATATAATAAAGATGAAGAAGTAAAGAAAATCTTTTCAAAATACACACGTGTGTTTTCTACATTATGTTATGATATTGTAAAAAAATAAGAACTGCACATAATCCAGGGTTTCTGAAAACCGTCTGGACGTTTTCGAATATCTTATTTTAAGTTTATGCTGGGAGATTCGAGAAAGAATGTTCTCTATGAAAACACGGTATCGTGCAGTCGACCATGGCAAGTCGTAAAAACAGGGAGAATCAAGAAAATTGTGAAACGGCGTAAATAAAAAGTACCCGCGTTTGGAATATTCTGTTGGCAAATCAGTGAGAACTACAAAATAGTGTTCCAGTTAAGTTTGTGTTCAATGATTTTGTTTATAAATAAATTTTTAATTGATTTTAAATGTATCATTTGGTTCCCACCGCCGCGAATCTGTGACATTTTTGTTAAGGTCAAAGAATTTTAATCCATTAATACTAAATTTTTTCCTTCTTCTTTTCCTTCTCCAATTTCTTCCTCAAATGAAGAATTTCTTGAATTTTTGTTCTTTTTAGTATAATCTACCACTTTTCTCTCGATCTGAGAGCTCAGAGAGCTCAGAGAGAGATCAGAAAAGTATATGTTACTTTTTTGCTTGATCCAGTGGGTGGAGGATCTGCTTTTTCACATGAGTCCGTCCTTGACATGGCCAACCACAACAAGTCTATGTAAGCTATCTTCCCTGATCGCAAGAGGTCCTAAAATTTATGGATTCGTCTTCAGCAAATGGTTAAGAGTCTATTCTTGATTTAAAATTATGGTACAACGGACATTTTACATTAATAAAAATATCAGGTATATATATAATATATAATTTCAAGTATACTCTAGTATAGTATTTATTTTTGTAAATATATACTTTGCATTATGTTTAAATGTTTATCTTAATTTTATATGTATATTTTCTTTTCTTTTAGATTTATGTATTTTAATGATTGTATGTATTACTAAATTCTTTCTGCTTTTTTTAAGTTTATACTTCTTTACGATAATTATTTGTTACTATTACATAAATATCAAATGAGAATAACTGCCACAGAACAGGTTCTACCTAGTGTCGCAGTTATTAGTAACTTATATTAAAACAAATGTAAAATAAACAATAAAATAAATAAATAAATATTTGGGCTGCATTCCAGTACCGTGGAGTTATGTCTCGCTGTTCATGGCACAAGCAAATTGTGACTTCCATACCGCATTTCAAATACATTAATCCGTCTTCTATCTCTAACTCTCGAGTCCATATTCCGCAGAAGAAATATTGAATGCACCAGAGAGTGCACAAAATTCACCATGGTTGTTTTAGATACACCGGAGTACGCCAGCTCTCGGCAAGTCTGGACGTGTTTTCTGGTTTGCAGCCACCGTCTTCAGTACTAAAATATTTAGGTCTGGAAGGATATTCTTTCGGTACATCTGGTTAAGACGATTAACTATGAGTTTTTTTTTCAAAACATAATTAACGGCTTTTGCAATTTTCGTCTTCAATGTGATGCAGTAACATAGCCATTTACTCTTTTAATATATTATTTTGTGATGTCGTTCGCATACCTGAGTTTAGAAATCAATTTTTACGACGACTCTTCTTTATGTTATACTATGAACACATACTAATAATTTTAATTTTATTTACATGCGATACTTTGTTTTTTGTAATTGTATATATATAATATATATATATATATATATATAAAATATATAAACACTCACAATCTCAAATTTTTTCGATTGAAATATTATGTAACAAACATAAAGTTTATGAAATAGGCTAATCATAAAATATACTACGTTATTTGACTAAATCGCGCAAAATTTCAATGCTTTTGACACATTGTTACTTTGAAAATATTGACACTATGAACATTTGAAAAACTTTCAGAACTTCTGTATATAATTTGTTTCTGAATCCCGAGCAGAGAAGCGGGCTTCTTTGGTTATTCTTTACAAAATATATGTACAAAAAGCTCGGCTTGCTGTGAAATCGCTCCATGAATTATTCAACAGTTTGAACATCCATACTAGTCCGAAACTTCCTGCATTGGTAAAATAGAGTCTATTTACTAGCCACAGAGTCTGGATAATACAGCATCTGAGCGATGTAATCTGAAACATAATGATTTGTGAGCAGAATGATAAAAAATCTATAAACACATATATATAAATCATCACTAATTTCCATTTCTAAAACGCAATTTATACTTATTTTAAAATTATAAATAGGCAGACTACAAAACGAAAGCAATGTGTCATATGTAACAGCTTTAATTTCATTGCTAAACAATTTTGTGACTATATTAATATGGACTGTATTGATATGGCTATATTAATATGGATGATACATTGGTCTCATTTTTTGTCCTACCCACACCAAAGAGCCACCTTGTTATTTTCTGCGTGAATTCTTTTAACACCTTAAAACCCTTTACGTCTAATGGCAGGTTATTGTATATTCTTGGAGCACAAAAAAAGAAAAATCTCTGTCCGAACTTTGTGTTCATTCTCGGCACCGTGAAGTTTCCACTTATCTTGCTCCTTGTATCCCTGGCCCATTATTAGATATTTTACCGTTATTTATAAATGCATAGATTTTTAATCAATTTTTTAAGGAAAATCTAGAGATTACCGGGTTATATTTCACATTTATTTTAACAAAATGGAATACAATTATTTCATTTCTAAAAATGATTATAATTTACTTTTTCACAAATAAAGTTCATAAATATAATGTGTTGTTTAGCATGTTCTTTATATATTACTGCAAAGCATATTTCTTACCACCGAGTATATTTATAACTAATTTTGATTAATTTAACCGACCGCTTTCGGAAAATTTCTTTATAAACTTATTTATATCCAGTTAATTTGATGAACGATTTTGTGATTCACTTCAACATAAAAACTTCAACATCAACGTTTATTAAGGTAGTTTCATTTTACATTGTGTCTTACCATTACGTTTATTGGTTTTAGAAATGATCGTACTTTGATACACAGTATTTGCATATAAAATCTTTAAAAAAAAATTAGATGCAAGCGCAGATCAGTGGGCACTTGTCCAACGGAAATAGTTGGATATTCCACACACCAACTTGAAGGTGGATAAATAACTCTTTCTCTTTTTGCTTCGCTTTGCTATGCGCTTCACACATTTTCGATGTTTGGACGGGGATACGAATGGAATGAATATATATACTTGCAAAATGCTCAAATATTCGTTCGTACACTGAAAAAGCTGTAACTGAGTAGAGATTTTTACAGTTGTAAATATTTCAATTTATTTTAATCAGTTAAAATAAACGAGAAGTGTAATGGTTTGATTACATTCCAAGATTTAAACACCTCTAAATTTCCTTTTCCGTTGATGCTTTCAAATCAGAGTTGATAATAAGTCTCGAGTTAAAAAGATAATTTATATTAAAGGGCGAGATTGTAAATTTTCCTATCTGATAATAAAGCAGTATAAACATGAATAGCGCAATTTGCTTCGATGCTGTGAAGTATAAAGCCTTCAAGTTAATAAAGGCTTACTCTTTAAGCAAATAGTCCTCTTTGTTAAATATCGGTTTGCTTAGTAGGTACTTAAGAGCTCTGGGCCGGAGATGACTGCTTAATTAAATAGTCGGGTCGACCAGCCCGGTCCCAGCATCCGGCAACATCCCAAAAACAGGTGGTTTACGCTTCATATATATTAGAAATTACTACACTCGCATAAAGTACAAGATGATTTGTTTACCTGAATAACAGCATAAATCATCAAGTAAAATCATCCCTTGACGAGGAAAGCAATTCCGTGTTAAAGATTAAATCGAATTTCAGTGGATGAACAGCCCTCAATAAATTCAAATCCGGGTCGAATATTTTGTGGAAAGTTTCAATCTGAAACAAGTATTTGATAAAGGTTTGACATTCAGATTTGTGACTTTTCCCGATATTTTGTTTGAGGAATATATTGTTTCAAAACTGCGTCCCTTTCAATATCAATCAATATGGCAGACAGGATTGTAAAATTATTTTGAGGTGAAGGTTTTTATTACAGTTGATACACAAAAGAGAATCCATATATTATTTATTAAATTTTAAGAAAAAGTATTTTTTTTAAATCAATAATATTTATTATACGCCGAAGATCTGAAATAGTTGAAATACTTTAAAAGAATAGCCATGTGAATTTGTTCATCATCGCTGTTTTCGATCTACGGGGTATTTATAGATTTATGTAGGTTTAAGAACAATGCACGCTTTTCTCGGGATTTCAATATAAATAAAGTTCTAGTGCTCGATAAGGCGTAACGCTATCAGGTTTAACAGTTTCCTATACTGTTATTGTTGCGGGTTGAAATCAGGAGAAATAGAAGGCTTCTCTGCATCCTCCGCGGAAATGGACCATTTGCCATGAAATTCTGAAGGCTTTTCTGATATTTTTCTACCTGTTTCTGAAAACGACACCGCTTCAATAGAAGGTTTTGTTTTCGAACGATCAATTTCTGAAAAAGATTTCTGGTTTACGAAAAAGTTTTCAGTATTTTATTCCAAAATTTGGGTTATTTGATTTTCTTTATATTCATTTATATTTTTTACATTTCTTTATATTTTCAGTCTACGTTTAAAATAAAATATTTAAATAAGTAGTATTTTGAATTTCGGTGCTATTTTTCACGTACAAAATGTAAAGCGAGAAACTTGCCTTACCCGAGTAAATTTTATTACATTAAGAAAACAGTTACAAAATTGAAGTAAAATTTAAACTGAACTTCGCTAAATAAAATCCCATTTTTTAGGTCAAGTGATGTATTTTTAAACACATTCTATCTAGATCATAAACAATGAAAATAACTTAGTAGTGGATACCTATTCATACATCTTTATCATCTATTTCAGAGGATTTCAGGATTTGAATCAAAGTTAAAAGCCATATTATTATTGTTGAACAATTATTGTGATTCAATTTCGTCTTTATGAAATATCATTTAAGCCAATAACAAATAGGTTTGCCGGGGCAAGTCAAATATTTGAAGTTGGGCCTTCTCCGTTCCGCTCCTCGCGGCGAGTTCACCCCGAGTACAATAAACCGGCCGGATTACGTGGGAGGAGCGTATAAATCATATCGGGGCTCGGAGAGCAGCGCGCTCTCTACACTGTGCCACTATGCCACTGGTGGAAATGAGAATTATCGGATATCGGTTTCCGCTGTCGTTCGCTTTATTTATTAGGCTCCAAAAATACATTATCGACAATTTACAAAAAAATACATCGCAGACATCTTCACGTTTTTTTCAACGGATGTAACGTCCTGATCAATACGCCAAATTATTATTACCAATATTATTTTATACTATACTTGCCGTGTTTGGAATCCAAGATGAAGAAATAATACCAAATTTAGGTATTTTGTACAAGCTGTACGGAAATGTTGAGATTCGATTCCCGACGTTTCGTTGGAGTCAAATTACAGAGAGCCCTATTGCCATGGGGGTCAAAGACTTACAGATTATTTCTTGCGCAGTTGCAGATTGTACGCACTGCGCGGTGGAGGTTAGTATACTATTGATGCAATATGAACTTACCATGTCTTCGATCTTTTATGCGCTTTTTTGTAGGTTAATCATAGTAGCAAAAACAGATCACCGTATACTTAATAATTTTCAACTGTCATCTCCCTTGGAGTTAAGCTGTTTATATATTTATATGGATACTCTTACCTCGGTTTGTAGTACGGTTCTATAGACAGGATTTTTTTTAACAAAATGTGATGCAGTGATTAAGATTTCCTTTCGATGCATATTTAAAAATTATCTATTTATTGGTTATTAAAATAAGCACAACGTCGAAAATCAAATCAAAATAGATCCACATGGTTCATATAAAATATCTGTTATTTCAATACTTAAATATGTTAAACGACCGTAAAATTAACATAAAATGTTTATGTTAATAATTTTAAATTTCATCCATTCATATTCTAAGAGACAGGACGTCATTTGTATACTTAAATTGGCGAACTCAATAATAAACCGCCTAGATCTACCGAGACAACTTTCCATTCTAGTTCAATCCAAGTTAACCAGAACTGACCTCATCTTTGATCTTTTACGCTGATGCAATATAAACTTCAAATAAAGTACAATATTTCTGCGGAGCCTCCCTGTACTTAAAGGAACTTTATTTTTTCAATACCACGATCACTCCAACCAAATTAAACGTTACCACATTGAACATAACAATAAACATGTTTAATTATTATCATATAGATTTCAATTCAACCCTCATATCATATTCTCTCTCCCTCCTCCTCCAACCCCTCTGGAATTAATTTGCCTGTTTTGAATTAATATCCATATTTTTTGTATAAATAGAGATGCGTACACGGAATACGTGTCGTAAATATTCTCCCTATTTTAAAATTAAGCTTGTGCTATAATCTAATTTTAATTTGATTTCTTTTGTTGTTAATCTATTATAAAAGTAAATAGTAACAATATACGTCGCCAACGCTACTAGATGTTGCAAATAAGAATGGGGTATAAACATTATAATTTTACATGTAACAAATTCCATCGCTAACGCTAACATAGGGTGAAAAATATGATGATTTAATCAAAAATCATGCATAATTCTTCATGTAACAATGTCCGTCACTAACACACCCAAGTCGCTACGCTTCACTAGATGGTGCTGTTCTTACAGCCTCAAGTTATGGACGAAATCTGTAGTAAAAGTATTTATTTTTTGATGGGTTATAAATAATAACAAATTATTACGATCTAGTAAATAATAATTATGCTTCTCACATGTTCACCTTAATCTATTGGATGATTCTCACAAGTGATCTTGTGAGTGGCTTTATCTTTTTGTTTTCACATATTTTGTTCTACTCATATCCATTTATGGTCTGTGATATTTAGGGCCTGTTATTTTTAAATACTGAATAATAGCGTTACATTATTTAATTTCTTATATTTATCACACTTTTAGAATAATTTATTATGCGGATGACCTTAATTGCGTGTTACCAAAATAATAAAACTCTTTGTTCCAGTGCAGTTAATTCAATAGAAAGGGGAATTTGTTTCCAGCTGAACGCAAACTGTAGTTTTTCATTAAGTAATTCGGATAGGAGTGTAATATATAAGAACGTTTTCACGAGCACATAGTTTGTATTTTTGTAGCCATCTTCAATAAATAAATATTTGTCTCAGAACGCCATCTGAACTTGAAATAAAATTCAGAGAATTTTTGAAGAGACCAAAACAAAACACCTGTATTCGAGATGGGGGGGTGCGAAACAAAAAATCATATTCAAGACAGAAGTGGTGTGATACATGTGTCTTATGTATGCCACACGGTTTATCGTGGATTTTTACTATTTTTTTTGTTCAGTTTGTCGAAAAAGAAACATGGCTTCACTATTACACGAAAATCAGGTACGTACTTGTAACTGAGACGGTAATACGTCACGCACTATAATCGCTATCACCCTATATGAATGCCTGAAATAAACTTGTACCGAGCCAATAGTGTAGTTGAGTGACATAAGAACTTTCATATTTATGTAATATTTTTGTATAAATATACAATCTATGTATTTCAAGTATAAGAACGAGTACTTATTACGAAACTTATTCATTGTATTATAGAATTTTGCCACAAATGGGTCATTTAGCAAGAAACACTAATGCGCTCATCAAGAAGAAAATATCCAATGTTTGTAAATATTAATTACACTAGTCGACAGCCTTAAGTACAACGTTTACCGAAATTTTTCTATAACTCAGATGAACAGAAAGACCGAATAAAACTAAAATGTTCGTAATAACTGAAAATGTCGTCTGACACTCCCCAAAGACCGATAAATGGTCACAAAAAATTTAAGATCCTTCTCCTCTAAAGGAAGATCTACACCAGTAGCGTTGAAAGAATTACATCTTACCTTATTTTATTATTACGTATGAAATACAGTTTAATAATTATTTGATAAAATTGTAGAAATGAAATGTTTCAAAATTACCTTTGAAAATATCTACGAAGGCATTCCAGTAGACAAACTCGATTCTAAGGAAATTAAGTGGGAAGATCTTCAACACAATTTTCGTTAATCACCATTTAAAATAATTCCTTTGAATAATTCACATAATAACAAGAATTAGAAAATAACATTCTATTAGAAAAATGGTTTAAGTATACGGAAAGACTTACAAATTCAATATTCTATTCATAATCACATAAAACATTTTGTTTATTTCTAATGTATAAAATAAAACAAATGATTAAGGGTCACCCCTTTAGAGTTCTTAGACGAATTTGATAATTAAGCATAATGTAGAATTTTGTAAACCGAGGCACCTTTAATGAAAAGTGCCCGGGAAAAACGAACAAATAATTAGGTCAGTATCTAACAGTTGTATACATATAAGATACTACTATTTTCAGCAAACACCCAAGATTTAATGTTTTTTTTTAAATATTAAGCTAAATAAACATTCACAATTTGAGCACTCCTAGGCAGTATTCATTTTAATTACATAGTACTACGTAATATGTAAAGGAAAACATTTTTGATTGTAACGATTTTTGTACATATTTTTTTCTTCGATTAGAGAAATCAAAATAAAAGAATTCGTTTGAAAGATAAACGGAAAAATCTTTGGATGGAATAAGTATAATTATCAGTGGTTGAACCTAGAACATTAAATTATCAATACATAGACGCTTATTCATGATATTCTTAGTAACCCTCTAAACTATCGTCTCTCGACCATGTTTTTTTATTAAAATGATTCTTAAATATTATTCACGAAAATCTGATAGGGTTAACAAAAAACTTATGTTTATGCTTAAAAATAAGTAGGTAAAGTGTAAAACTAACTTTACCATAATTTTTTCAAAAAGAAACCTTTATTATCAATTTTAAAGTTACTTAAAAAATGTTATATGGGATAAAGTTGTGCAAAATAAAACAAAACGAACTTTATGCAAGTGAATTTTTGGAATATTATTGTTCCTAAATTATTTAAAAAAAACTTCAATTTATTAATAATATTAAATAAAGAGTTTTATAACCTTTTATTTTTCATGATTTTTGTGGGTAATGGACAAAAAATATCGAAATTATTATTTTTTCCGCCAAAGAAATGTAACACGGGCGGCATCCTATGGCCGAAACGTATAGAAGATTTTCTAACCTTCAGAAAACACCTGTCGCAGGCAGCATCTGAGGGAAGATATTGCATTTAATTTGGCTACAAGCTTGTGATACCCAAGTGGAAACTATTCGCCAGATCCAGCAGGCTTTCAGTGGATAGCGAACTGCGCCCTGGTCAGCCCCCGAAGGACCAAGACAAAGTGATTGACCAAGTGCGCACTTTGTCATGCAGGATCGTCGTACCATAGCTCAGAATTTGCGAACGAGGTGGAGGTAGTCAGTGAATCGGTACGCTCAATTTTGACAATGAATTAAAGCTTGAAGAAAGTGTCAAACTACTGCACACATGGGCAGCGACAAGTTGGTACCTGCATCACGATAATACTCCCGCCCATTTTTCGTATATGATTCAGACTTTTTTGGTCAAAGACAGCATCCTTGTGATTTGTCAGGGTTCTTTCTCTCCCAAAATGGCTCCTTATTTTTGGCTACTTTCCAAGATGAAGATTTCAGAACGATGTGTCGTGTGTAATCAAGAAAATACATTATACAGAACTCGACGGCTCAGCTGAACACCATTCTAAAAGATAAATTCCACGAGGGTTTCCAACAATGGCGGTACCGATGGGACACCTTTGTGCATTTCCAAGGAGATAAGAGTAAGTACTGTAAGTATTGATCACCCTTACTTACAGTACACTGTTGTTTAAAAATGACATTAAAAGCGATATTTCCCCAATTAAATGATGCAAAACCGTCAGTATCCTTTAAGACAAATTATTGTAATCTCACAAAGACGAAGCCATATGTATGAGAAACGTGTATGGAAGAATTTTTCATAGGGCTTACAACTTGTATTAGCTAGCTTAAGCGATCACTGTACACAATGCGACGTTCACCTTTCGTACTTTTCTGGTAATTAATACTCGAAGTGCCTGTGTCAGATTTTGGTCAAAATTAACTAGGTACTCCTAACTCATTGAATCTTCGATCGAAACTACTCCCAAATATCCAATATTTTAAGAGTAGGTACCTTCTTTTAAAAGACTTACTAGCAAATATTTTCTATAAGCAGATGATCATGATGTGTATATTGAAAGTTTTTTACATTTACTGTTTATGAGAAACAAACAATCGTCTCTCCTAAACAATTCAAATTTTTGACATATGCACTTCTAGCATCAGGCCATAGAAACATCTGCAATCCTTTTCATGAAATCATATACATAGATTTTGCAACTGGTAATGATACCTCTAGATTATTAAAGCTGATGGATTTACCAACGGCATCCATTTTAACTGCTTAATTTCGTAACGTACTAAAATGTTTCGCAGCGATATCTTGTAATTTTTGTGAGTTTTGAAATTATTTTAGTCGAGCCTTTACATCCCCGTATACTAACTGTGAACGTTGATAGAGCCAGACCACGTAGTAGCTACCGCTCGCTGGCGTCAACGTCCCTTCATAGATGTCAGCGCGCTCTTGGGCGCTCGTAATAAAAAAATACCAATAAAATCTCACATTGCGGCCATGTAAATATACGAAAATGCCTTTGCTCTCATTATTTCCCTGGTTTTTGATGCTCGGCAAGGAACGCAGTAAAACGATTCATGTAAAAATTATTGTTAGACGATATTTTGATGTCTATAATATTTTACCTAGTGCTGCGTTTACACATGCGTTGCGACCAAGAATGGAAAGTGAAAGAATTCAAATTCCCCATTATTAACATTTTGTTTTAACAACACTTAAATTTTATTCTAAATATTCAACATGTTTCGGAAGCTATGCTCCCTTCTTCAGGGCAATGAATGTATTAAAATTAATGGTCAAGTATTGACTGATAAGCTATGGTGGGAGGGGGTTAGAAGGTGCGTGGTTACAAAATTAAGAAGTTACAATGATTGACAGTTATTATGATGGATTTATTATTGTTTACTAAGCCATTATCAAGCAGTTTACTGTTTGATAATGGACTAGTAAGCCGAAACAGCCGTCATATTTAAAGCTTTACACAAACTTGAAATGAATAATAATATTAATTGAATTTTTTTTATTTCATTTAAAATTAATATGGAAACAGGTTTATGCTATTTACAAAGTTTATTTGGTTGATAATAATAGTTTTTCATAAGAGTTTATATATTTTTTATAAATTTTTGTATATCTCTGTACATGATTCTTATTATTTGTTTCATAAACGTATGTTTTTAAATTTCAAATTCACATTAAATTGTATTTTCAATTAAAACAAACCATACTTATTTTTATTTTTAAATTAAAAGAAAACATATTAAATACTTATCCAAATGACACATTATTATTTCTCATATAATATCTCATTTGGAAAATACGCAATGTGTTATTTCGGACGTATTCAGATATACGTATCCCAAATTGCATAGCGTTACAAAATCAACAAAGTTACTCTGAAGCAAAAGCAAGTAGCGATGGGAGATTCTGCAGCAGTGCGCTCTGCTGGCCCTCCAGGCTGTAGGAGGCTTGCTACGATCAACAATATATGTACGACATACAAAAGCACACTAGAGATGGGTCGTTCATGAATGATCAAATGGCACAGTTCACTAAGAACAGTTAATTAGTTCAGTAATCGTAAATATATATTTTTTAATGATGGACATTTGGTGACCGTTCACTACATCTTAAATTGTGAATCCCATATACTATTCTAAATAACAATCATATAACTCTTTGAAAAACTCTTTCTGAATAAGATAATGTACCAAATGAAACCCGTAATATCACCTTTCCAGCATGGTTTTTTCTCAGGTAGGTCAACAGCTACTAATTTATTACTGTATGAAAATTACATATCCAGTGAACTGGGAAAGGGAAATCAAGTAAACTCAATCTATACAGATTTCTCTAAAACATTTGACAAAGTATCACATCTTATATTGATGGATAAACTCAAAGATTGGGCATTCATGGTAAATTATCACAATGGTTAGGTAGCTATCTATACAATAGAAGCCTTTCGGTAAAGATTAACTCTTCATTATCAGAAGAATTCATTGCTTTGAGTGGAGTCCCGCAGGGTTCACACCTTGGACCAATCCTGTTCATCCTTTTTATAAATGACATTGCTGACATTTTTGATGATGTACAATTTCTGATATTTGCCGATGACTTGAAAATATTTAGATCAGTGAAAAGTATGTCCGGTTGTACGATACTACAAACAAATTTGGATTCCCTATTGAAATGGTGTACCAACAATCAACATTATCTAAATATCTCCAAGTGCCAATCTATTAGTTTTACAAAAAAAAAATCCTATTAAATTCACCTAAATTAACGATGTAAACCTTGCATCAGTTGAGGAGATAAGTGATCTGGGAGTAATTTTTGACACTAAATTATCATTCATTCCCCACATTGACTTGATAACTAATAAAGGTCTCAAAATGTTGGGATTTGTTTTAAGAACTGCACAAAACTTTACAGACCTGCGCACTTATAAAGTCCTCTACACTTCTCTTGTCAGACCTCAGGTTGAATATAACTCGAACATTTGAATATAACATGTTAATCATTCAACGGTAATTGAACGAGTCCAAAAAAAAATCTTAAGATTTATTAATTACAAATTAAATATACGCTTGGAAGATATCAATTATGAATATCTTCTTAGATATTTACAACTTTTAAACTTGTCTGTGAGACGTACTGTAACAGACCTAATATTTATTTATAAGATCGTAAATAGCATGATTGATTACCCCCAGATTATTAGTATGATCGACTTATATGCCCCATCGAGGTCATCAAGACACAGTGCATTATTCTATTATAGCGGAAGTGTCAGAACTAACGCATTAGCAAACTCTGTAATTCCCAGATTACACTCATAAGGGAATGAACATGCAGAGGCGGCTGATATTTTTGCTGATAGTATGACTGTGTATAGGACAAAGCTGATACAATTCTTTACATCTCGACGAAATGGAAATGGACAATAAATATTTCTGTATTATTATTTTACCTTTAACTATTATTATTTGTACCTTTAACTGTATTATTATTTTATCTGTCTTATGTTTTTCTGTATTATTATTGTTATTACCTTTTAACTATTATTATTGTAACCTTAAACTGTATTATTATTTTAACTGTCTTATGTTATTTAAAAAAAAAATTATTATGTATATTTGTAAAAGCCCATTAGGGCGTTAAATAAATAAATAAATATAGGCCTTGCATCGTATTAGAGAAAAGTCCATTCACTTAAGATGAGCCACTTGCATTAGTGTGAGTAATACCCTCTGTAACACGTAAAATGTGAAATCGTATTCTTTTTTTAAACCAACTTCAATAATATTTATATTAGGTCCTTACATATGAAATTAGCGTTTTGCCGTACTGGCAAATTTGATCTCAAATATCTTCTCTTATGAATTCCAAATCCAAATACAGCTTTTTACTCATGTATTTGTGTTTTGAAAATTATAATTCATTTGTTTTTTCCTCAATTGTTTTTTTCTTTGCGTCACTCAGTTTACAAAATGAAAAACTTTAAATATCGCCTTATTTACGAGTACGAGTTCCACCGTGGCACCAGTGCTGCAAAAACGGCTCGAAGGATTAATGATGTGTATGGCGACGGTGCCGCAAAAGAAAACACAGTTCGTTTTTGGTTCCAACGTTTTCGTTCTGGAAATTTTGACCTGCAGAACAAGCCCCGTGGACGGCCGGAGACCAAAGTTGATAATGAAGAATTGAAGGCTATTGTGGAAGCGGATCCATCGCAAACCACATCCTAGTTAGCTGCAGGCTGCTGTTAGTGTTAAAACTGTTTTAATCCACTTGAAGCAAATTGGTAAGGTGAAAAAGCTTGAAAGGTGGGTACCTCACGAATTGAGTGAAGCAAATCAACAAACGCGCGTTGACTGCTGCGTTGCATTACTCAACCGGCACAATAATAAAGGGATTTTAAATCGAATCATTACCTGTGATGAAAAGTGGATCCTGTACAATAATCGGAAGCGCTCATCGCAATGGCTGAACCCTGCCGAACCAGCCAAACCATGCCCCAAGCGAAAATTGACTCCAAAAAGTTACTTGTGAGCGTTTGGTGGACTAGTGCTGGTGTCGTTCACTACAGCTTTCTTAAATCTGGCCAGACGATTACGGCAGATGTCTATTGTCAGCAACTGCAAACCATGATGGAACAGCTAGCTGCTAAACAACCGAGGCTGGTTAATCGCTCTAGGCCACTGCTGCTTCATGATACCGCTAGACCACACACTGCACAACAGACGGCTACCAAATTAGAGGAGCTTCAATTGGAATGTCTAAGACATCCACCGTACTCTCCGGAACTTGCCCCAACAGATTACCATTTTTTTCGAAATTTGGATAACTTCTTGCAAAGGAAAAAATTCAACTCCGATGGGGCAGTCCAAACCGCCTTCAAAGATTTTATTGATTCCCGTCCGAATGGTTTTTTTAGTAAAGGGATCGATGAACTACCTATGAGATGGCAAAAGTGCATAGATAGCAATGGTACATACTTTGATTAAATAAATATATTATAATAAAAAAAATCGGCTTTATGTTCCTCCCATACTAAACGCCAATTTCATATGTAAGGACCTAATATTTATTTTTTTCGTTGTGATTTACTCAAAAAAAGAATGTTACGAGATTTTGTAAAAGGACTGTTACTCACACTAATGCAAGTCGCTCATCTAAAGTGAATGGACTCTACCCCCTCATCAGAAATATTTACAAATATTGGGTGGCACAACAAATGGTGAACGTGTTAAGGTCTGAAAGCCCAGGGTTTTTGCACACCACACGCCAGGAGTTTAGAAGCTTAACTTTTTTTTTTACGTTTGAGAAGTATAAAACAAGATCATATGGATTATTTATTTCAGATACAGTTTCGTTTATCTCAATTTGATCAATTGAATTGCGGTGGCTTAGATTCTGTACCCCTCAGATGTATTTTTATGAGACAACTGAGCGAGTTTACCATATCCATTTTTGTTAATTAAACGTATTTCGTTAATTTTAATGTAAGCGAAAACTAGCAGAATTTTTTATTATTATCTATAATATTAGCAAATTCGTTTATGCACATTTTCTAAAGATGTCTATTGGAATATTGAACCTACTGTTTATACCCAGCATACCTACCTACCATCTTAATAACGTAAAATCTTTTTATAATAGGCATAGATATTATCATGTCGCGTTGTAGCAGGGTCAATACTGCCTTTGGAATGATCTCTATATGAGGCAAGTTTGGAAACATATGAATCAGAGTCACTTTAGGACTCACGTTCTGTGACTTGGTTAAAAAATAATTGAGGTATATTTTTACAATTTTATGAAATTTATTTATTTTTCGAAATTTTTGGTGATGTTTTTTTAACCTTTATCGTGATGTTAACTCATTTTATTGAAAAAAAATAGTTTAACATTGAAAATCACAACTAAATAAACATTTGTTATTGATGGATCTGGCGCTAACATTGTAGAGATTATTCAAGATTTTTCGACCAATTTAATGATCGTCTGTGATTATAATTGCATTAGCTTATTAAAAAAATAAATGTCTAATATATATTTGGGTATAACAATCGATCAGAATATCAAATGGAAGCAACACATAAATAATATTGTTAAAAGGATTCGCATACTAGTTAACATATTTTTGAATTAAGTAATATAATATGGCTAAATTTTCTAAATACCTAAATACTCTGCGCCTTATTTCGCGCAGCGAGTGATAAAAAACGCCAGAATGCAAGTGTTGGGCGTTCGCGGTAAATAAGGCGCTACGCGCAGTTAAAGAGAAAGTTTTTAATTTGACAGTGAATGACAGAAGAGAACAATTTATTAAGTGAATTCTCGAGAGTGTGCAATATTGTGAATCCGAGTGTACATACATAGCGTGTAAATAATTTTTTAGAAAAAAAAATATAACGTTTTCGGGGAGTTTTATTCAATTTTCATCGCCGCAAATACGTGATAATATATTTACCAGAAGCTAGACAAGTTATTTAGATATTTTTTTTATTAATATTATCAAAATAGTTCATTAAGAACACGAAAAAAAACTTTTTTTAATAAGATACTACTACAACACAATAATGAACACACAAAATTACATTGAAACAAAGACTTACCTGCTGGAAACCGCAGCCTTTTTTGTTTAAATCTCTTTCATTGTTCGATGAACAAAACCCCTCTCCACACAATGAAATCTTTCTGAACAATCTTCATTTATTCCAAGGAAGTATTCTGTGATGGGGTAGATATTTCTAGGTAACGCAAGGAAGTTTAAAACTCATATCAATTTTCTCGTGAGAAAGTTCACCTATAAGATAAAACGTTAATCTATTGGATTTTCTAAGTAGCCGAAGTGAAAATAATACAACGGAATAAACATAAGTCGGCATTCATTGGTCGTTATATAAAAACATATTCGATCTCCGCAAAATATATATATTTTCTACCTCACTAATTTAATTTCACCGAAAAATTAAAAAAATATATAAGATACATAATAATTAAAAATATGTTATAATAAGCAAACTTATGCAGATAAAATATAATCACCCTAGCAGTGAAAGGGTTCCTGGGTCAATATATATCATGATATTTGGGAGTGTGTGCTTATATGTAAAGATGCATGGTTTCCTAGGGCAAACAAAAAAAAAAGTGTGAGGTTATAGATCACCCAAAGTAAAGATTGCACCGCCTGCGATATGTGGGACCTTGCCCTCCGATTTCCGTTCAGTAAGTTAAGTAAGTGCCTCTTAAAATAATGTTTACCTCAAATTCAAAGGGCTGACCGCACTATCTGATTCAGGAAAGCTGAATATATACGGAAATGCCAAACTTAAAATGTAAATTCTTAAAGGCTAAAACTTCTTCACTTAAAGCACGCTGGCCCGAGCCACTCTCCCCATAAGTCACCCGTCCTCCACGCGAATCCCATCGATGGTGAAGCAGTCAAGTTGTAATTTTGCCTGCCAGGGTTCTTCAGAAACCACGGATGTTTCTGATCACAGGTACAACTTTCTTCAGATAACAGATAGCTTCTGTCAGATGATAGAAATTCAGATTTTACAAAAGAAATCACACGAAAATATTCCAACCATGACGATTTTTACATTATCAGCGATTTACAAGATACTCATAGCGGTAATGCCACTCCACCATTATTTGACATATCAGATCATCGAAAAAGTGAAAAAATATGATCTAAAGATAAAACAAAAGACTATCGCAAGCAACCTGAAACAAAGAAAAAAACTTATGACGGGAGTTTGTCAACTTTGGAATGCAAGATTGTCAAAGACAACATATTTTACGCCGCACGGACGCCTATGGTCTTGGCATAAAGTCAAAATTAAGGAATGAGCTACAAACCAACCAATGGCATCTGAGCATAGCATAGAGAATTTTTACAAATCGAGACTGGAATATTCACGCGCTAGGCAATACATGACACTATAGGCAAGTATCAAAATCCTGACACAGGAAGATGAAAATTTAAAAATACAAACAACAACCTAGTTATATATTTTTAAAAAATATAAATTTATGCTAAAAAACTTCAATCTTCTTCATATTACGTCTAAATTTAAAATAAAGAAAATTGTACAATGTACTCGGCTATCGTGCTATATTAAAAACATTATATTATTAAGTCTTCCAGAGTCTTTTTTCAGCGTCAAAATTTTTTAATATAGTTTCATAATACATGCGTTTAGATTATTTTGAAAATAGTAAGAATATTGATGCGACACGTATTCCCGTGTTTGCGTTTCTATTTTTTATATTAAATAACTAATATATATATAATAGAATAACCCGCAACAATGGTTTCTTTAAATAACGATTAACACATAAATCGTTCTGAATATCGTAAGCTTTATTCAGATCTCGATATCATATCTCATTTAAAAAATCTCAAAAATCCTTCAATTATGTATGTACATTTGTGATGATTGCAGCAAGACTAGTTCCTATAAATAACCTTAAGTAACGAAGCGTAGCGGGAAAAACCCTGCCACCCTACTCTTTCGCCCGCCACTTGTCCGTTCTGTATTTTCTTATTTCTGCATCAAGGCTCTTTAAAAATCTGTAAAGTTTCCAGACTTTTAAATACTGTTCGACAGGTACTATCATAATACTTATTAATGAATTACTTGATTTCCAATAACACAGTTTTTCGTTACCCTTTGTTCGATTTATTTTTAATTTCGAAAATTTTAGATTTACGGATTCCAAGCAGTCTCATTGAATTTTATGCAATATTATTTTTGAAATAAATATTTTAAAATCACATAACATTCGTTATTATTATATTAATATGCAACAAATATAGCTTTTGAATGAAATATAATTTTTACGTTGATTGTCAAATAAGATTTTGTTATGATATATTTTTTTGTATTATGCATAGATATTAAAGAAAATCTTGTATTTTGGGAGAAAATTATTTATACAGTGTACATAGTCAATATCTTTAAACTAATTACAATATTTAGAGAATTTTAAATCTCAATAATTATACTTAAAACAAAGAAAAGACAAATATCTCTGATAAAAGAAAATATGATGAATAATACGTATTGGGTACAAAGATGAGAAAAATAACGGCCAAAGTAAAAATAAAATGAGCCTACAGAATAAATAAACACACAATAATTAAATGATCAAAATTTCGGTATAATACAACAAGTTAGGTATAAAAATAGAGTGATCTTAATTAAAAAATAAGAGCTTTTATTAAATATTTCAGAGTGTCAGCACGCCTGAACGTAACTGAAGCTCATAAAGTAAATGGTAATAAAAAGGAAAAAAACGTTTATTACACGCAATTGAATATGATGAGATAATGTTAACTTCGTATAATCATCTTCTTTTCTTATGAAAGGAGGTTGGATGATCATGGGAATAACTAATATATAACATATATAATAATAACAAATAAATAATAATAAGGCATTCTTATCGAGTCATAAATCCTTTGTCGACATTTTATAACAGATCTATCCTTGTGAATTTACAACAACGCATTATTCTTTTAAATATATTCTATACTGTTGGCGCAACTTGACTAAAATATCCTTTGTTCCACCTGATTATCCTGTTCCTGTTTATTATGGCATCACCTCGTAGCCAAGAGTAGCTATCACGCAATCGTAGCAACTCGTGACCCGAACAAGATTCAAGCCGTTGAGTCGGTAAATTAGTGAGCGGCTGGAGCGGCGTCCATTATTGAGAAGAAAAGATGGCGCGGCAATACGAAAAGTGACGCTGATGATAACAAATTTGACCACCAGCCTTCAACAACTGTGAATGGTACCCACCGCTTACCCAGGACCGTTCTAAGAGCAAAAGTTTCCATATCGGTCCTACTCAATCGTCTCCAGGTTGACATTTTTTTTCAACTAAAGGACCATGCTTCCTCGCTCGGGTCATATAAACCTTTGCGAGGGGGCACGGCCGCAAACACAACCATTCACAGCTCCCGTCGCAAGGAAATTATCTTTATTAACATCATACATATATGTAACAATATATAAACAGACATCACAAGACATCTCCCACGGCGGCAGCAGTGGATGTTGGTTACAGTTGAGAGAAAATGAAATAATAATTCATGAAAATAAAATAAATAAAAAGACCGCCCCCAATTCGGGGAAAACATAAAGAAAAAGGGACGGCACGGAAATTAAAACAAAGAAAAGGGCGACTTGCAGCCACGAAGCCAAGACCGGCAGATATCGACCTTTGAAGAAAAGCAGCATCCAGCGGGGGGAGACTCTCCCACCGCAGCTGTCATATAAGCCCCGTAAGATCTCCCATCGGGAGACCCACACCTTAGTAAAGTACGAAAGTATCCGAAATTCCTTTCGCTACTGACCAGGATGTCGTTCGCTGGCCGGCGTCCTTTCACAATCAGTCCATTCTCAATAATGGATATATGACCTGTGTGACAATAATTCATATATGACCTGTGTGACTCACATGACGTTGTCTTAATTCAGGAAATTCAATTCAATTCAATTCAATTCAATTTATTTCACGATAATATGTACATGACAAACAAAATGTTTAAGGCATACATATTAGGAAGTATATATCAAAAATGAAAATATTTAATAAATTAAAAATAACATAAAATCTGGTCAAAGGTGTAGGAGAATCCCGCTTCGGAAAACCCCCTCAGACACATGGAATATATCAATACCCAAAGCAATTTTGTTCAGCATAGCTGTGGCTCTTCCAACAGGCATAACCATCGGCAGGTTGGTCCTGTATATTGGAATGTGAAACAATCTATGCTGACGATGTCTAGTGTAATTATCAGGAACATACAAACCAATGCTCTGCATAATTTCAGGATTATCGATCATACCACGCAACAATCGATAAAAATGTGTAATCAAATACACATTCCTTCTAGTCTCTACACTATTGTAGCCAAGCATACCCTGGAGAAACTCGGTTGGGTAAAGCCAAGGATAATGCCCGTACTCTCTCATGTAGAGATATCTCAGAAACTTCTTTTGGACTTTCTCCACCATAAGAGAGTACTTGCCCTCATGTGGCCCCCAGATCATCGGGCCACTCTCGAGTCTACTCCGCACCAAGGAGTTGTAAAGAGTTCTGAGTACGCGGGTATTCTCGAAAACCCTGGCAGTACGCAGAACAAATCCTAACATTCTCAAAGCATTACCACTGATCGTCTCTATGTGATCGTGAAATGTTAGGTTGCTTACAAATCTAACACTAGATCTTTAACATTTGATGTTCTTGTCAGATTTTGATCGTTCATTTTGTAGCGAAAAAATAGAGTTTTTTGGGCCCTAGTGAAGGATGTAACCGAACACTTGGAAACATTAAACAAAAGTTTATTTCGTCTTCCCCAATCACATATATTTGATATATCTGCTTGGAGAAGACGAAAATCGTCCAAAGTTGATACCTTTAAGAAAAGCTTTAAGTCATCCGCAAATAACAGAAAGCGCGAGTTTAAGATTACATTTTTTATATTATTAATAAAAATCGAAAACAACAATGGACCCAGGTTAGATCCTTGTGGGACACCCGAGAAGGTAAAGAAGCACTCTGACGCGAATAGGCCGTAGGAGACGTATTGGTTCCTATTTTGGAGGTAGCTCGACATTAATTTTAGCATACCATCCGAGAAACCAATCTCATACAACCTTTTCAATAAGACATCATGGTTGACTGTATCAAAGGCTTTGGCGAAGTCATTATATGAACAGTCTACCTGATGTCCCGCGTCCAGAGCTTCCGTGACGTAATTTGTGAAGACCATCAGATTTGTCTCAACCGAGCGACCTTTCCTAAATCCATGTTGTTCATCAATTATAAATGGCTCTACTCGGGAAGCGACGGTTCTACTTATGATTTCAAATACCTTAGCTGGGGCAGAGAGAACAGCTACAGGTCTATAATTTTCTACGGACGACTTAGAGCCACTCTTATGTATGGGAGTAACTTTTGAAGTCTTCCATGTTTCCGGGAAGATCCCTGTATTAATGGAAAGATTATACAAAAAACAAAGTGTTTTTTTTATCAGTTCCACACAACCTTTTAAGAGAAATGTTGGAATGAAATCTGGACCAAGAGAATGAGTATTATTTAATTTTTTATAGTGTCGGACACATCCTTCTCACTGATATTTTGAACATCAATAGACTGTGCACCGATCGGAGAACATTGCCTAGCAATGTTAATATCCAGAAGCGGAGGTTCACTACTATACACTGTTTTAAAATGACCTGCAAACGCCTCAGCAATATCTGCACCCCGTACCATTTTTTCGCCCCATGTCATGGAGTTAACATTCCCGCCATCCGCCTTTTGTGACTTTATGTAGTCCCAAAAAGTATTAGGATCTTGAATAATGTTATTTTCCATGCTGGAAATGAACTCCCGGTATGCTAATCGAATGTTACGTCTTACGATGGATCTGTAACGTCCAAACATCTCATAATCACCGTGACGACCAGAAGCTTTCCATTTTTTATGATAGAAATGCTTAGTCCGTATGTCTCCAATAATATCCCTAGAAAACCACCTTGGATATCGCCTTCCACCAGTAGCCCGAGGTTTTCTAGGGAAGCAAGTATCAAGTACACCTTCGATAGTACAATAAAAATAATGTACCGCCTCATTCACATCAGATATGCTATACATTTCTCCCCAGTCGATACCGTCCATTAGAAAGTACAGTCGGTCGAAGTCACCATTATCAAAGTTCCAGCCCCTTCGACGAACCGTACCTTCGCCGGGAACTCTGGATCGACGGGGACGATCTGCAATCGGATTATAACAAAACTCAAGTGCGGGGTGGTAATTATCTTCTCTCGTAAGAGGTGATAATGACCGAGATACGTCAATCGCTCTTTTACAAAATATTAAATCCAAAGTTCTACTTTGGATTTAATATTTTGTATAATAAAACGTGGCTACTCCCTACGGATATAGAATTCCTATCTTATATACATCCCGATTTCAACAGCTTGGGTACCTCTGCCGTCAATACATCCATGGGTCCGATGCTCGGCAGGCCGCACGGAGGAGTGGGGGTACTGTATAGACAAAGTCTCAGGGCTGCCACTATCCCATTGAACAGCTGTCGAATGGCGGGTATTGAAGTGAAACTAACTTCTGAAACATTGTGCATCTTCACCTTGTACATGCCAACTTGCACTGCAGATCATTTCGAGGAATATGTCAACTGTCTCGCCATCTTGCAAGCAATTGTCGACGAAAAGGATTACACCAACTCCATCATTATCGGAGATTTCAACGCAAATCCCGACTCTCTCTTCGGAACAGAACTGAAATCTTTTTGTCAAGAGTACGAGTATATATGTGCCGATACCGAAATATTACCAGAAGACTCTTATACGTATATCAGCGACGCGCATCATACAACCAGATGGTTAGACCATTGTCTAGTGACAAAAAATTTATTCAAGCAGATATTAGATATGAAAATACACTACGACGTAGATTGGACAGATCATCGGCCTCTCGAGTTGATCCTACAGACGGACGGAATACCAACAACCGAAGTACTTACAAGCAAGAAAACTGACCGAGCAATATGGAAACCAAAAGGTGCATGCGATATCAAAAGGTATAACACTGCTTCACAAGTATTACTACAAATGATTCAAGAAGAGGCTATATGGAATGAGAGAAGCGACAACCCTGCAAGTGCGAATACTGACGCGCTCTACACACGAATAGTAGACGCACTTCGAAATGCCGCGATCTCAACATTTGACAATCGTAAACATAGCTCGAAACGATATAAACAAATATGCGGATGGAATGATTTTGTTGCACAAAAATATGCGGAATCCAGATACGCGATGTTGATTTGGATCGAAAATGGCAGACCACTCGTAGGCCCCATCGCAGAGGAAAGAAAACTAAAGCGTGCAGCGTTTAAACTGGCCCTGAAAAAATGTCAGAAGGAAGCAGAGCAAATACAGATGGATAAAATAGCTAGGGACCTAGACAATCGTGACTTCAGACAGTTCTGGAATAAATCGAATAAAAATTGCAATATGCGGTGTAAAATTCCAAGTAACATAAATGGAGAAACGAATCCCAAAGCAATCGCAAACATTTTCGCAGACCATTTTACCACCCTAACTCCGACCTCTCTGATCTCCTCGAGTGGACCGCCAATTAATCCAACAACAACTGAAGGTAATGGACTTTCAATTACTGTGAACATGGTCAATACCGCCCTGAGACATATGAAAGCTGGTAAATCGGCAGGCCACGACGGACTAAGCATTGAACACGTCAAACACGCGGGAGGACCAATTTTACAGCTCCTGGCGAGGTTGTTTACTGGCATTATAAAGAATGGGCAATTACCGAGTAATATGACGAGGACCATAATTACACCCATTCTTAAATCCAAATTATCGGACTCAACCTCCCACGAGAGCTACAGACCAATCTCGATTGCCACAACCATCGCGAGATTATTCGAACGCGTGCTGCTAGATCAGGTCGAATCTAGCATGGAAACTAACGACAACCAGATGGGTTTCAAAAAACAGACCTCTACCGACGCTGCAATATTTACTGTAAAACGGACACTGGAGTACTACAGAAACAAAAAGACTACTTCATACGCATGTTTCCTAGACTTGAGCAAGGCTTTCGACAGAGTTTCTCACCCTTTACTTTGGGCAAAACTCAGGGAAAGAGGCATACCATCGGAGGTAATACGTATCCTTGACTCGTGGCACAGACAACAGGAAAACCAAGTAAGGTGGAGAGACAGTCTTTCCGAACCTGTTCACATGACGAGCGGCGTCAGACAGGGAGGGTGCATGTCCCCAATACTGTTCAACCTTTATATGGACGAACTCACTCAAAGGCTAAACAACGCGGGGGTAGGCTGTCACATCGGAGGACAGTGTCTTAACAACATCAGTTATGCTGACGATATGGTACTGATGGCACCGTCTATAAGAGGACTACGCATTCTTCTAAAGATCTGTGAAGTGTTTGCTGAAGAAACAAACATGCTCTATAACCCTAATAAAACAGCACTGTTGGTTATAAAGTATGGTCAGGGCCCAACAAGTATTCCTCCAGTTACTCTGAACGGTGTGGTCCTGAAGGTGACCGAAAGAACGAAATATCTAGGACACATAATTACAAATAATCTAATGGACGACGACGATATTGACAGGCAAAGACGAGCTCTCAGTGTGAAAGCGAATATGCTGTGTAGAAGGTTTCGTCTTTGTAGCACCGCTGTAAAAAGAACGCTCTTCCTTGCCTTCTGTGCAACATTATATACATGTGAACTCTGGACAAATTATAAAAAGAGCAGCATAGAAAGACTTCGCATACAATATAACAACGCCTTTCGTATGATGTTTGGCCTTCCCAGATATTGCAGCGCTTCCGGTATGTTCACTGAGGGGCGTGTTCCCAACTTTGCAGCCCTCTTAAGATCCAGGGTGGCAGGGATGAGGGAAAGGATATACAGCTCCGGAAATATCCTTATCCTGGAAGCCCGTCTTACTCCAGAATCCAGCATCGATGCACACTGGAGAAAGATACTGGCCCCGCATAATTGACTTGCCATCGCTCGCTAAAGCCGATATTTTTACCGTATATTTCTTTTGATTACTTCTAATACTTCTCTTCTATTTTATATGTTCTTCTTCTATTTTACTATTTCTCTTTTGTTTTTATATAATATTTTTAATGTGTGTATTTTCTTTTATATGGAATGTGTGGGATTGCACGAACCTCCCCACATTCTGGAATAAAGCTATATTTATTTATTTATTTATTTTAAAGACTCGCTGTAGCGGAGTGCGCGCGGGATAACTTTTACGTCAATTTTCCCACAAACATTATTTGCATTTTTTTAGTCGGTAGTTTTTACGCGAGAGTCAAATTTGCGCAATGTAATTTTTTATTTTATACATTTAATACAAGTTATACACACTGTTTTCTTATACAATTGATTTTTTAAATAGAGTTAAAAATGTATATTTACAAACGCGATAGACTAGAATTAGACTAGATTCTGTTCGAGGCCATCTATTTTATAAATATAATGTCGGTCTGTAACTTGCTGGAATTAAAAATTTTGATAATTATAGTGTGACACGCAATCAGCGCGCGGCTCAACGCGCAAGTTGACATTTCTATATTATTATTTTATTACATTTAGTATTAGGTTTAAGCGAATAAAGTCAATTAAAAAAATGGTTTTCGTGAATTTTCGGCTTCAAAATCCCGCAATCATTATGTCCCGTGTTTTTTCACGGGTGTACGGCGAGTTAAAGATAAACTCCTTAACTTTGTACGGACAACTATCTACGTATTATAATTAATCACTGCAAATTGTACACGGTGTCTATCTACCAATGAATATACATTGTTGACGTTTGACGCTTAAGCCATGTATTCACTAGGGGACAAATTGTCCCTCAACAGCACGCGCGGCATAGTGTCTACGTGACGTTGCAACGTCGTGCACTGTTCCGCGACCTCGCGCACAACATAGCGCGGCATTTCTACGTGCCGTGGCAACGTTGGCATGCGCACGATACCCGAGCGTACTCACTGCAACATTCCGCGGAGCGTCAGTACCACGTGGTATGTAAACAAGTGAATACGCATGCGCTGCATCTGTCAAGATGACAATGCGGGAAAACGAAATCGTTCTTGAACTCATCGAGCTGTATCGATCGAAGATCGCATAGAATGTCCGTCCTTCTTTCTCTTTGCAGTAAATAATTTCGCATTCTCCCCTTTTTTCTCCTCTTACTTTTCGATAAACTCATTAACATAAACAGATACGCGGCTATCATCATAACCTCATAGGGCGATATATTTCCGCGACGTCTGGAAAACAATAATTATTTGCAAAAAGGACCTTGTTTTTAATAATATTCAATTTACTACAGTAAAACCTAGTTAATTTGAAATTGCGACCCAAAAAAACATTTCGAATTGCGCTGAACCCCGTTTTCGCCAAATGAGATACCGCAGCTGTCATCGTAACCTCATGACATTTCCGCGATAAGATATGCGAGTCCCGGTGTGTACACGTCAAATGACCGCGTCATTGTCCCCGAAACATGAGCGTAGATGTTGATGCGACATGCCGAGCGGAATGTTTCGCGATTTGTCCCCTAGTGAATACATGGCTTTACTGAATCTAATTGTCGCAAAGCGTTGCGTGTCTCGTCATTTCGTTTTGTAACTTTGTGACCGCAACCAAATTACGTAAACGGTGCCGCTTTGTCGCGTGTGGGAATACCGCATGCGTTGGGAATATAGTATTATCAAATAGTCGCGTTCATGACGAATTCTAATTTATACTAATCGATCGTTTGTTGCTACGCTATGCGGACAGCTTGAGCGGACCTTGGTGGCCGCTACCAGTGTTTCCGTAAAACCTATTTTTCAATCATGAAAAAATAACTGTCAAAACGTCACTTCCGGCGCTGACTGCAAGTATTAATTAGATTTCGTCTGGGTGTGTAAATGTGTCCACTTTCTCTAGGTCCAACATTAATGTAGTAATGAGATGTTTAACAAAGTTAGCCGAGATATTTACCGTGTCATTTTCTTCGAAATGTTTGATCGAAATCTCACAAGATCTACGGAAGTTATCGTGCACAATAATCGTGTTCTTCTTGTACCATATAGTTGATATTGATGATAATGATATCAATTAAAATATCATTATCATCACCTTTGGCTATAAAACTAGTGATGCAACGAATACTACTTTCACGAATACGAATATCAAGCCAACTATTCGGCGAATACGAATAATTCAACAAGGTAATACACCATTGTTCTTCTTTTACTAAGAGATTTAATAATTAAAATTTAAGACCGGCAAATTTTTTTTTCAAAAAGCACAACATTTCTTTTATCCGTTTGTACATTCCCGGTGATCGAAAATAAATAGGTAGGTATCACTTTTTTCACGCTTATGAGAGGTCATGTTATTAGATTTAATTTGAAATTATTTTATAAGAGTTAACATTTTTACACACAACGGAAATAAATCGGAAATAAAATGGAATAATACTTATTACAAAACAAAAACTACATGAAATGAGTACCTAACTTGTTAATAGACC
>JADDOH010023584.1:0-41537 GCA_016648135.1 Agrypnia vestita | reverse complement strand
CATTCGCTATGTCTGGAGCAGCGGGCGCACTCGCGTGACAGATCCCCTTGCGGGTAAGACATAGAGCCTGAATATGAAACTTTAAACAACTAACTAACTAACTAACTAACTAACCATCACGCCGTTTCCCTGCAGGGGTAGGCAGAGAGGATTGAACGCCACACTCTTCTATCCTGGCACACCACTTTTGCTTCGGCCACATTCATACATCTTCTCATACACGTTCTACGGTTGTTGCGGCTTTTAACAGGGCCCTCCTCAAATACTTGTAGTACCTGATCGTGCCAGGTCTTTAGCGGACGCCCTCTATTCCTGTTGCCTTCAACATTCGCCTCATATATTTTCTTAACCATCCTTTCCTCGTTTATACGTTCCACATGACCAAACCATCTCAGCACTCCTTTCTTTATTCTATCTACCACACTACAGCCAGCATTGCATTCACTTCTAATTTGTTCATTCCTCACTCTATCGACCAAAGATTTTCACACAAGCGTATTTAGTGAACCGCATTTCAACCCGCATGCAGTCTACTTTCATTCCTCTTTTGCCAATTCCAGGCTTCACTTCCATACATAAGGGTTGGCACTAGAACGCCATTATGTACCGCTAGTCTTGCTTCTTTTGACAGATTCTTATTGGCCATAATTGCATTTAGTGCACCATTAACTTTGTTTCCCGCAGTTACTCTCCTTTCGATATCATTCTCAGCCTTGCCGTCTCTACTAAACATACTTCCCAAATACACAAACTCGTTCACTTGTTCTAAGCATTCGTTGTTTATAATTACATATGTTTATAATTACAACTTTAAACAACACATTGGTAAATTGTATTTTAACCGTGAATGTCTTCTAATATGATGTAAACTTATCAGTGATCTTGCGGTGGCGATGGCCACGACATCGAGGCATTGGTCCACATGAGAGTGGTATCGATGGCCACGGCGGCGGGTGGATCGAAGAGTCCAGACAGGGTGTGCTGAATCCTGGCTCAGGGGATGGGCAGCGGCTTGCGACAGGGTTTATCATTCCTCGTCATGGCGCAACATGGATGTTAAGTGGTGTAGCAGCGGTCGCGTCCCCGATGTACTTCTGATGCAGCACGGTAACGGGAGGCTATGTCATACCGTCCCTGGCATTGGTACATATTATCAGGGTCTGGTAGAAGTCGTAATAATTAGACGACGTGCTCGAAAGCAAGAAGAGTACTCACTTAAATTGGTTATTTGCTATTCGCCATTGGATTGTTTCGAGTGTTAAATTCACAAAACATTTTAGAGATATAAATTGTGCACCATGAAGACGTAATGATTAATATTAGATGATAATTTTCTTATATTTTTGTATTTTGTATATATACCTAAATAATATTGTATTTTATGCGTTGTCTCCACCGCCGTGGGGTAGACCGTGGATTGGGTAAATCTTAACGAGAAAACAAATCTTTGGCATTCCCTTGGCGGTGAATATGACGCATGGGCAAGTTATGTAAGTCTGTTTCGGTTTTTTTTTGTAAACGAAGAAAGTACTGGGAAGAAATAAGTGTATAAATTTAGGTTATTAAATTTCGAGCATTCATATTGTTACCTAGAATTTTATTATGTGAACCTACCTTCTCATTGAACAAATTGATAGTAATGTGCTGGTCATCATTTTGTGTGTGCCGGAGCCGATTCCATTTAGGAATGGTCGTCGGCCCTAACCCTGAAGATAGCATTAGTCTTGTGCTTCTCTGATGATTCTAATTGGTGGTGGCGCTGGCTTCTCATCATAAGGACGAGAACCCAACGTCATCATATTTTAAGAATCTCTGTTTCAAATACTTGGATGATTTTAATCATTTTATTTGCTATTTACATTAAATATTGTCCAACGTTTTATAGAAAATATTAAAAAACGTCGAAACAAATTGCAAACTTTGAATTTTTTTATCTCGATAACAATTGATATTAATCACAAATTATTAAAACATTTTCGATTCGTATTCTCATATTCTGTATATTATTTTTATTATTAAGTACTTACGAGAGCACAACGTAGAGATATACGAAGGGTATTTTAGATTAAAATAAATGCTTGTATTTCTGTATCAAAGAAAATACAAAGTGAATGTAGAACACAACGGTAAACATAATATGAACAGTTGATTAAGTATTACCATACAAAAACAAATATTGTTCGTCGTAGATAGATGGTTTTAAGCAAATTTTAATAATTGTGAAACATTTATACTGTTGGTGTAGAAAAAAATAAATTATGTTAATTTAGTACACTACGAAAAGTTATCGGATGTTCACATATAACAAGAGCAATTTAAATCAATAACAGCTCTGCATACCGTAGTTTACATTATATTATAATTACTCTCAAATGTTTCTAATATTATAATGTTGAAACTGTATTCAGTTTGTCTGAGTTTGCAAATCTGAATTAATTAAGGTTTGGTTAAGAAAAAAGAAAAGTTCACCAAATATTTAAGAATCGATTGCATAGATGTAGGTAGAAGTGTAACCACCATGAAGTTTTCAAATAACGCTTTATTTTGCTTTATCTTTCAGCTTTCATCACTCATTCAAAACCAAAAAATTGGCTGTAATTTGAATATGAATGTAATTAGTAATTTGAAGCCAGTGTGGTAGGTGAAATTTTAAAAGAGTTACATTATTCTTTGCGTTTTTCTCGAAACACCCCTTTTCAGGCTTTTGGAGATGATATCTCAAAAACTATTCGGCCGATTTTGTTCAAATTTTGCACGCATCCTACTAATAACATTATCTACGATGTAGTGTATTCTTTTTTAGTAAAATGCGCCGTTTGCTTTATGTGAATTTTTAACTTAGATTTAACGAAAAACATTAAAATTATTTTCAAAATGATCTCATTTGCACGAAAAATAAAACTATTTTTTTCTATACGCTACATCATACATGTGGAGTATAAAAGCAATATCCAAAAAAATAAATAAATGTTTTGAATGCAGTCACAGTATTCAAAATCATGTTTTATATAAATTTACAGGCTATGTTTCTTATAAAATCTCGAATTCAGTACATTATAAACTAGTAATCCTCGATGACATTTTTTTTTGGATATTGCAGCCTTTGCTTTTATACCCCACAAATCATTTAATATTAAGATAATTAAGCTTTTTCAATTCACTCAAACTCTGGTGACACTATAATCTCTACCACATGCGCGCCTCTATTCAGCCATTTTAAAATAATTAGTCAATGATATGCGAGAATTAGCCTCCACGGTCTCACTTGGAAGGGGAACAGAGAGTCCCCGAATCCGGGCCCGCCACGCGGAGCAGGAAAGAGATGGAAGCCGCAGGGCTTACGACCTGTCGTCGGCAGATTTAAGGATCCTTTATGCCACGACCACGTTCACCATTTCTTCCATTCCCTCCCTCTCCGCTTAATGCGACAATTTTTGGCAGGGCACACACCATCGATGCTGTATCGTACACGAGCATCGATCATATCACGACCTACTGATGGATGCCGTAAACAGGATAATAAAACGAATTTTGTGTGCAAAATTTACATTAAAAAATATGATTTTTTTATGCCTCAAGATGGTGTAACCTTTTAATAAACAAATGTGGAATTTAAGGATTAACTTTACCGGCGTACTTACAACAACAATGTACATCGTAATTGATGAAGGAATTTGGACTTGAGTGCCAGCTCGAGTTTTCAGGAGTGGGGCGGTGTTCGCTATCCGCCCGCAGGTCGAGGGCCAAATCACGCGCCTACATTGCTTTCCCGGACGGTCTTATGCATTTAGGGCGCCGTAGCACATGATTCGCGTACTTGCAATCTGGAGAGTCAATTTATTAAGTTTTCGAATCTTATTGCCAAAATTACAGCTAACCATGCATTCGATCAATTTTATTATGAAAGGTCAATTTACTCTTAAAGCATTTGTTTAAAAAAAGTAACCCATAAAAACCAAGTTTTCATTATACTCCCTTTCTCATTTACTAGTGGAAACTGGTTTGGCGCTTAACCTACGCGTTGGGCTTCGGTCGGGCGACGCTACGAACGGGAGTAATGAAATTTTTCCAAAAATCCAAAATTATACTATAATCAGGTTTCGCGTCTACCAGACACGTTGAAATATTTTCATACAACTTAATAAGTTGTATGAAAAAACCATTCAAAATTTTAAAAATCCAAAATTTATTAATTTTTTTTAACAAAAATTTAATAGATCTTCTTCATCGTCGCCACGAGTCTGCTTGCAAAGTTTCAGCTCGGAAAAGGGGTTTAAAATGGATCCAAAGTTTTTTCGTCAGACAGGAAGACAAGCAGACGCCACGAGTTAATATAAAGGGAGTAATAAAGTAAAAAAATACTTTGTAATTATACCAAAAAAATATAACCCCGAAGCCCTATTTAATCTTTCTAGCAATACAATCTTTGGTACACTTTTTCTCGAAATATTTCCACGTAAAGACCATATATTTTTTAATAAATTGATTAAAAAAAGTTCCAAAAGAAAGTTTGGGTGAAAATATATTATTATTTTTGGGTAGGTTGTTAAATACAACGTTTACAAAAGATAAAAATTCGCGTTCCGTCTCCTATATTGCAGCATCCAAAAATCATTAAACATCTGATATGTGCTAGATGAATGCATCGGAACATCGCTCCCAATTCCGACTATTCGCTTCTCGTTAATGGGGAAGAAATGCATTTGACCGAGAAAATATTCTGAAAGTAAAATTTACGTCCAACCAAAATCGGCCGTCAGCCGGCCGCTGAATATACGTAAAGTCCCCACCACCGCAAAACACAGTGGTGGCGTTCTTCTATTGGCAGAATGCCCGCCGGGCGGCTCGTGCACGGGCCTACTTGAGAAAATATAAGAAAGGTCGTTGTCTCGACCTGTGTGTTCCGGCCGGCGAAGAAGACCTAGAAGAGCTCCTGAGAAGAAAGAAGAAGGTACGAGCCACCAGCTCCTCTGCCAACCCAGCGCTGCAAGAAGAAATACCTATCATACGATAAGCTGACGTCATCAACTATACTACGAGGGAGTTTTTATTGACGACCGGGAGATTTATCGACGGAGGACCACTAACCGATTCCGGCGGACGGAACTACGAGCTTCAGTATTTGCTACGTACTGATATCTGATTGGGCTGACGCCGCAGAGCTACATCTTCTCGAGCAGACTTCGAGAATTATCAACGGAGACGATCAACAAATTTATCTGAGGGCGGACATTCAAGCATCGGTACCTACCGTACACCGATATCTGATTGAGCTGACGCCGCCGAGCTTCGCCTTCTCGAGCAGACTTCGAGATCCATCGACGGAGGTCATCGGACATTTCCAATTTTCGGAAATACGAACTTCGATACCTACCACCTACACATATCTGATTGAGCTGACGCCGGAGAACTTCAACTTCTTCAACCATCTTCGAGATTATTCGACGGAGATCTTCAGCAGACAGCCACGCACACACTCTGGACAAGATCATCACCTTACTTGATCTTTTATTATTTATTCTGTACATCAATTTTTGTTTAATAAACAGGCTAGGATTTCAGCAGTATCGTGTTTCACTGGTCCCATTGATATAGATCATATCACATCGATTATTTTAATTAAATTTTACATGCTTACTAAGAAAATTTCAGTGTCATTAATATTAAGTTATTATTTCTGTAAGTATGTGTTTTATTTCTTTTCATGAAACTCGATAAAATAATCGATAAAGATCAGTGTAGATTTTTACAACTCAATACTTTGAGCGTCTTCAATATATAATTATATCTTTATTTTAGTTTTTAAGTATAATTGCTACCGCGCATACACGAGTACACGCATGAATTTTTTAAGTGGTTTTTACTTAAATTATTTAAAATTTTGGACGCGGCCTGTCGATTAATGATTATATTTCCTTAAATATTGTGGTGTTACGGTTATACGGGTGTTAATATTAGCGCATTTCTATGATTTGGTTTGCTTCGTTCAGATAATTTCCATGTACCAAAACAACAAATATAAGCATTTTGAAGTCGATAGATTCGACGCCAGCGCTCGATATGTGGCAAAAAAGTGCAACATGCGTCAGAATTACGAAACTCGCCAGGTATAACGGCCTCTTAACATTTACGTAACACGGAGTCAAAGGATTTTCTGTTCTCGACCTAAGGCAAAAGGTCGACTACTACTGCTACGAACACGGGACGGCAAGCCCGCTTGTAGTCTCGAACCCTAAATCTCTACTGCGAAAGACGGGCATCCGGATGGCAACCTCGCAGACTCAGGGAGAACAAGTAAATAAAATAGTAATAAAAAATGTTTGAAATATTGTATAATAATACCAATAAACAAAAATATTTCCCATAGTAAGTTTCAAGCACATTTTTTGCAATTAAATAAATAAATATTTTAATAGCAAACACCGTCTTTCTATTGGTATTGCGCAATATCAATAAACTCCCTATTCCCAAACACGAATTCCAAATTCCCAAAGTAATTCAGTACAAAAAATAATGTAATAATAGGAAAATCAAAAGCTTGATCAATTCAAGGATCATCTTACAAAAACTTTTCTTCGTAATTAATTTTTATTCACTAATTAATTTTTTAACAGGGGCTGAGAATTCCAGCCAGAGCTCCAGAATGTAAACTTCATAGACCAGAGGAAAATAATTTCTGGGAAGTTCAAAAATTATCTGAAGAATAAATGCCAATTACTGTTGGACTGGTAGGATTTCGCAGTTTCATTTAGGAGTTATATGGGTTACCAACGTTAAAAAAAGCATTTTTTCACAATTTTTAAAAATTTATAATAATTATTTTAATTAAACTTTTATTAATATAAAAGAGCAAGGTTTAAAAGGTATTTTTATAACATTTTCATTTAAATTTTTTGAAAATTCAGCCATTGGGGCCTGGTAATCATCAATTATAAAAACCGTGAGTAGCTTGTTAGTACAGTCGTCATGACGCTCGCCTAATGATCTGGTGGTCGATGGTTCGAGCCCCATTCCATGACAAGAGCAAGCTACACCTATTTTCATAGCACAAGCATTTAGCTTATTTTCAAAATCGTAAGAATATGCGATACGCATTCACTGTTCGCATCTCTATTTTTATATAAAAAACAGTGATATCTTAATCTGTGGAGTAATTGATTTTGAAATAATCTACTTACTTACTTACCACCACGCCGTTTTCCCGTGGGGGTAAGCAGAGAGGACAGAGCGCCATACTCTTTTCTCCTGACATACAGCTCTCGCCTCATCCACATTCATACATCTTTGCATGCAAGCTCGACAGTTGTTGAGGCTTCTAACGGGACCATCTTCTAGTATCTGGTCATGCCATGTCTACTGCGGTCGCCCTCTCTTTCTGGTGCGGTCAACACTTACGTTATATATCTTTTTTTAAATCTACATTTCCTCATTCATTCGCTCGACATGCCCAAACCGCCTGAGCGACCATTTTATATTTTTATTTTATTACTGTAATGCGTATTATAGTATACAGGGTTATTTGGAAAACATTAATAACCTCGCAGGACTATATTCCTGCCTTGATTATAGGTCGAAAATGTTCGAGCAACCATGACCTAATAGTTATTGAGATATGCGATATCAAAGTTTGATTTATTTTTTCAATATTACTGACTTTTTTTTGTAAAACCTTGGACTATCATTACAGTAACTTATATCGAATATGAAAAGTATATAGGTATATATATATATATATATTTTTTTTTTTTGTTTTTTGACAAATTTCGTGGAATGGGGCTCAAACCCCTAACCACTGCATCACTAGGCGAGAGTCATAACTACTACACCAACAAGCTTATTTTTGTTTCATTTATTTATAACTATGCATATATCGACGGCTGAACAAGACATACAAAAAAAACAAGTCAAGTTTGCAGATTTTTTCTGATTTATTTAGAACAAGCTGTTCATACCCGGCGTTGCACGGGTTAAGAATTAAGTTTAAAATAAATTTATGAGGGTAAACAAAGGTTCGATTCAAAAGGTATAGATTTGCATCGAAAATATATCAGGGGGAGGGGAAGGGGTAAAATAATAGGGGGGAAATGTCGCCTATGTTATTCACCGGGTCTTAAAGAATAAGTTTCCAAAATTTGAGTCTGATTGGTCGAACGGTACAGATTTGTATCAAAAATATATCAGGGGGAAGGGAAGGGGTAAAATAATAGGGGGGAAATGTCGCCTATGTTACCTGTCAAGTCCTAAAGAATAAGTTTCCAAAATTTGAGTCCGACTGGTCGAACGGTACAGATTTGCAAATATAGGAATAGCGTAGCCTGGATAAGGAACACGCTCAAAGCTTCACAAGCTCAAAGCCTTGAGAAAAATAAGTAGAAAGTACGTAATACGTATGGATCCTACGGAATTCGACTAAGGACTAGTTGTATGTAGTTTACACGTAATTAGGAGCTTATCTACAGGAAGTTTTTGGTGGTGTCGCCCGTGCTCCGAAAGGAAAACCGTCCAAACTAATTGGAAAATTTGATTTATTATCATCGGGTTGTGAAAAGGGCCACGATATTAGTCTCAACATATATCACTTCATAAGGAGAGTTATTTCAGCTCAACTTCGACACTAATGATGGTTATTTAAGATTTAAGTTTTGCTAACCTGTGGCGGCCAAATATATATATATATATATATATATATATATTTGAGTTAATCACACGCTGAGTTAATCACCAAGAACAACACTACACTTTTATAAAAATAGTATTTTCATTTCAAACTTAATAAACAAAAACAACATTTGTTAATAATATGTATTTATTAAGTTTGTCAATGTGTCACTTTAAACATTCACAGTATTTTATTGATATTAATTAACAATATAAAACAATTCAATTGTTGCCCTTTTGTTATCTTGGAAAATAATGATGTAATGCTTTGTTAATCTTAAGTTTTTTTAATCTGTTACTGTTGTGTTGATTAATATCTAAAAAACAGAAATGTAGAAAATATAATTCGTATAACATATAACATCACAATTTTCTTTGTTTATGTTGAGTTATTACTTAAATGAATTAAAATGCTTCATTGTTTTTACTCCCTTTATATTAACTCGTGGCGTCTGCTTGCTTGACGAAAAAACTTTGGATAGATTTTTAACCCTTTTCCCGTGATCCGATTGAGCTGAAACTTTGCAAGTAGACTCGTGGCGACGATCAAGAAGATCTATCAAATTTTCGTAAAAAATTAATATTTATAGTAGGATTTTGGAATTTTAAATTTTTTAATGTTTTTTTCATACAACTCAGTAAGTTGTATGGAGATTCCGACGCATCTGGTAGACACGAAACCCGAAAATGAGAAAGGGAGTATTGTAAAAACTCGGTTTTTATGGGTTAGTTTTTATTTTATTTTAGATGGTATTTATTTATATTTATATTTTTATGTTTTCAAAATTAAATGTTCTACTTTAAAAAAAAAAGTTATTGAAATATGTGTGTAAGGATTGTAAATGTATCATTTATATACATTCAAAGTACTATAAGTATTCATAAAATTATTAAAGAAGCATAACCTTTCAATAAAGTTATTAATTTTTTTATTATTGTTCATTAAGGTTATTTTTTACTGTATTTTTAAGTTACTGTATATTTTTTGTACCGGCTAATAACACCTAATTGGTGTGCTTTATTTATAATCATAATGATAACTACATTGCTTCTGACTGCTTTGAAAACAATCCGATCCGATTTATCGTGTGAGTGAAGTCGAAGCCCTCGGATTCCGCTCACTATACAAAAAAATGTATAATGATTACCAGCGGAGAGTATAATGAGAGGGATAGGGAGGAATACCTCAAGGGCCTCACAAAAAACACAAAAGATTATACACACGATTCTATAAAATGTTTAGATACTCAATCAAGACGAAACAAAGTAATTGGATCGTAGCGGAAATAGCTTTGAGATATAAATACACTTAATAGATGTATTCCGATAAATGGTAAGTATTTAATTCGAAATGTGATTTTCTAATCCACTCGACTCAGGCACCTCACTATCTATTTGTCTTCGTACTTCACAAGCGGTTGGTGTAAAACATAAATTTATCATTCGATTAGCGAAGTTAATCAGTAAGAAAGTATTTGGAAGGTGTCGTTTGGTGCACTCGTGGAAAATCCGCGTTTAGTTTGCAAGTTGTACCTGCCTGCATGCAAATGAAAAGAAAAATACGGCCAATTTATCGTAACGATACAGCATTATATATTATCATTAATATATAATTCACAAAAAAAATGCTACATTAACCACATTGTAACATTTATCGCGTCCATTTGAGGTTATTAATAAGGTGACTTAATGTTACTTCCAACATACCATGCTGACGGTGATATTACTCCTTGTCATATTTAATAGCAGTCGTTTCAGGGTTCAGGGTCTTACGAGCCGTTGTGCGAGCTGTTATAATTGAAGGAATTCAAAAGTGTGTTTATTGCGGGCAAATTTTACCTCAGCTTACGTAATATTATTTTTACATAAATAATTGAGAATAAACTATTTAAACAGCAATGCGAAGAACTAGAGAAACTAAACGAAATGCACGATGCGTTCAACTTACATAAAAAGGTAAAACAACTGTCTGGCCTGAATAAAAAACGAACACCCGCATGTCTAACGGATGAGTCTAATAATCTGATCTTAAATGACTCTGATATTACTAAGACGTGGAAAAACTATATAAGTACACTTTTTGACGATAACAGACCTGAAGTCTGTTTGAATGCATTACAATCTGGACCAGCAATAATGAAATCTGAAATCCTCTCTGCTATTTCTAAAAGTAAAAATAAAAAAGCCTGTGGACCGGACGAAATACCTACTGAAATTTTGAAATTAATTGACGACAAAAATATTGAGTACTTGTTAAAGCTGTTTAATATTATTTATGACACGGGGGTCATCCCCCAAGACTGGCTTAAATCTACATTCATCACTCTCCCTAAGAAACCGCACCCCAAAAAATGCGGGGATTATCGTCTGATCAGCCTTATGAGTCATGTGTTAAAAGTATTTTTAAAGATTATACATTCACGAATAAGATTAAAATGTGAATGTGATTTGGATAACTCCCAGTTTGGCTTCAGGAGTGGTTTTGGAACACGAGAAGCGTTACTGGCAATAGATGTGCTACTGCAGAAATGCCGCGACCAACGAAAATACGTTTTTGCGTGTTTCATTGATTATGAAAAGGCGTTTGATAGAGTGAAACACGCGGACCTCATCAAGATGCTCCAAGAGCGTGGTATTGATGACAAAGACATTAACATTATTAAAAACCTATATTGGAACCAGGAAGCTGTCATCAAGTTGGAAACTAGCTCAACAAAGTCTATACCAATCAAACGTGGAGTTCGACAAGGGTGTATATTGTCACCTATGTTATTCAATTTATACTCCGATCTAGTATTCAAGGAGGCTTTGCATGACATAGAACTGGGGGTCAAGGTTAACGGTGTACACGTCAATAATATCAGGTATGCGGATGATACAGTCATTCTGGCAGATAGTATGGAAGACTTACAAACACTCGTAAACAGAATTAATGAGGCTGGTGTGAGACTGGGTCTTAACATGAACGTGAGTAAAACAAAGTTCATGGTGTTTAGTAGGCAAGATCACACGGGAGCACGCCTCACATTGAATGGGGCTGGTATAGAGAGAGTGACAAAGTTTAAATACCTTGGAAGTATCCTAGCGGAAGACCTCGACCCAGAAACCGAAGTCAAATGCAGAATTGAAGCATCGCGAGCTGCTTTTAACAAAATGAGACAGATATTCTGCGATGACAATCTTAACCTGAAACTTCGACAGCGACTGGTCAAATGTTATATATGGTCAGTCCTGCTGGACGGAGTGGAATCGTGGACCCTCAAAGTGAGTAGCATGAACCGGCTGGAGGCGTTCGAAATGTGGATACATCGGAGAATGCTCCGGATACCCTGGACGGATATGGTCAGCAACACAAGAGTTCTTCAAAGAGCTAAAGTGAATAGAGAGTTGCTGACAAATATCAAAATCCGAAAGGTATCGTATTTGGGTCATGTGCTCAGAGGAGAAAAATATGAATTGCTCCACCTGATTCTTATGGGCAAGATAGAGGGTCGTAGAGGTGTTGGAAGGAGACAAATTTCCTGGCTCCGCAATATACGCGACTGGACGGGCATAAGAAGTGTTGGAGAGCTGTTTCGTGCTGCCCAGGACAGGGAAGCTTTCTCTCGGGTGATAGTCAACGTTGGGGGGACCTGACATGACACCAAAAGAAGAAGAAGATGCATCTTCAAAGATGTTAAAACATTTATTGACGAATAATTCAATAAAGATTAGATAATATAGTGTCCATTTGTGTGATGAAATGGCTTTGCGTGTTAAGATTATGGTACGCAGAATGGAATAATGCTGGAACATATTCTGTCCATATAAAATGGACAAAGCAAGCTGCCGTTTGTCGGTTCTGACGACTTTCAAAAATTCCTAATAGTCACCTATTCATTTTCTGGTAAAACTCCGAATCTCTTCAGGACCGGAAGCGGGATACGGAATACTCTACCGATGATATCTCGGCATCGGTGAAAATCTACTTGACAATGCATGCGCGTATATACGCTTTCGGCAGCGTAATTTTTGGTAAGTACTGTAGGTCCGCGCACGCTACATAAATCAGGGGAATACGTTGAGGACATAATAAAAGAAAAATAAAAAGTACGAAAAAATAATAAAATCTTTTTCTTCGGATTTGCTTGTTGGTGTAGTGGTCATGACGCTTGACACTAGTGGTCTGGTCGTCGGTGGTTCGAACCCCATTCCAGGACACCAGCGAGTTAATCCTATTCTTATAGCAAAAGCGTTGAGCTTATTTTGAGAATAGTAAGAATATTCATGCGATACGCATTGCGTGTTTTTTATAAAAAAAATTAAGCAATCCTCCCATGGAAAACAATTTGTGCCAAAGTTGAATTATATAAAAGCGGCAACGTCCAATTATTTTGTTGCCTTATACGTTTATATTTTGCGTAAGTCTGAAATTTCTCCAGATTTCGTGAAAGTTTTCGTAAACTTAGAACCTTGATCTTGGTGGTGAAGTATTAAGTTATGGTAAAAGCTTTTTACGCTCACAAGGCTCATATACATTTTTTTGTTGCCAAAAAACAAAGAAAACATTGTGTGAATGCTTTTTTGGGTTAAATGGATTACCTTTTTTATTGCGGCAGGCGTTAATATAACTGTTGAAATAAATGAGGTACTGACGTATTTCACAAATATTTCAAATCAATCATCACATCTCTTTTTACAACGCAATTAATAAATCATATATCATTTTTTATAAAATTTAAAATAAATTTATTTTTAAGAAATATTATTATTAAGTTCTGCAGGTTAAGTGTTATTTTAAATATGACATCTGTGTCAAAACAATTTCGTTTTGATAATGGCAAAACAAGCCGAAACAGCTGTCACACCAAAATAACACTTCAATTTAATAATAATATTTATTAAAATTTAATTTATTTTAAATTTCATTAAAACACACAATTTTTTAAAATATTTATAGCGTTAAGTTTGTGGTTGGATATAATTATTAATTTTTAATTAGTAACTCTACGTGACGTAGAGTTACTAGTTAAATGGTTAACACAAAGTTGTTTAATTAAAATGAATAAAGTAAATTTCATTAAAAAATAAACATTGATTCTTCAAACTAAACACAAAAACCTCAAATAAATCATGAATGAAAACCACAGAAATCGGAATGCTCCGTAATCTTACGGAGCATTCCGACCTAAAACCGTACATTGGATATTTATTGTAAGGATTTGTATTTATTATTACAAAGAAAGATGTACAACAGTAAGTGACAGATCTATAGACGTTGATTGATTAACTGCTTTTTTTCTCTAAAGGAGGTCTCTTTGAGGCAATTTCATGTTTAATCTCATAAAATAAATGCATAATAGCGCTTTGGGAGCAATTTATAGTTAAGTATGTTTCCCTTAAAATTTAAATCAAACAAAAGACAATAAAAAAATAGTCTTACTTTATTACATCTCGATAAAACTAGTCAAAAAATTAGTCTGCACGGCCATGTCTCCAAAATATATATCAAGCGAATTGTTGAACTTGCAAAAATTGTGTACATTTCAATTGTGCGCAGATGACTTAAATATACCAGAAGAAAAAAATATGTTTGCCAGATTTGATAATTAGAACTCAAAAGATGCGATAGTGGCGTTTAAGCCTTGCGGGATAAAGTAAATTTCGTCAGGCATAATCAGGGATAAAAGTAAATTTCGTCTCTTAGTAAAACAAGCTTTTACTTTTACGTGGGAATGAAAAATTCCGCCCCTTAATTACCTCCTATGTGTCCCTCTCCTCTCGTATTTCAAAAAAAAGGTGAATAAATCCGTGACCATAATTTAATAACTTTGTCACGATGATTTTAATCATCGATATTAACGTGAATAAATTCACAAAAGCGGGATTTGAAAACGAAGGTAGGCAAAAATTCTCTTTAAAATAATTTAAAATATACTATTCCTACAAGAACATTTACTGTCACTTACTGTCTTACTGTTACTGTCATCTTTTTAAATACTTTTAATTGTTTTATTTTATTTTATTTTATTAATATCCTATTCAGATCATTTTTTTCACTTACTGTCTTACTGTTACTGTCATCTTTTTAAATACTTTTAATTGTTTTATTTTATTTTATTTTATTAATATCCTATTCAGATCATTTTTTTTCACTTACTGTCTTACTGTTACTGTCATCTTTTTAAATACTTTTAATTGTTTTATTTTATTTTATTAATATCCTATTCAGATCATTTTTTTCACTTACTGTCTTACTGTTACTGTCATCTTTTTAAATACTTTTAATTGTTTTATTTTATTTTATTTTATTAATATCCTATTCAGATCATTTTTTTTCCTTTGTCTATAATATAATTAATTAACACCATTATTAAATTGTAAACATTTAATTATTACTATTACTTAATTTTAATTGGCAATAAGATTTATTCACAAATGTTATATAAATAATAAATATTCTTGAACATTATACTACTGGAAGAGCACTGTCTGCTATAATACAGTAAATTACTAGTGTAGCAGGCAGGGCGTCAAATCAATTTAGTGTTTACTTGCTGCCAAGACACTCAACAACAATGAAAAAAGCTTCATTAAATTTTGTAAACACTGTAAATATTTGTAACATTGAACATTGAATAAACATTTGAATTTGAATTTGAATTTGTTACTTTGTAAGAATAAAGAATAAGAATAAATAAAAATAAATAAATGTTTTCATCACTTAATAAGATCTTCCTTATGCAATATAATAAATTGAATTACAAGACGAGTGTTAAATCTCGAAACTACGAAAGAAGTTATTGTAAGTCGAAAAAGTTTCGTGACAATATTCCCATTTTGGACACGTTTCAAAGAAACGCGGAAGATAAGTTTGTGAAAGATGACGTTGACCATATAACTTATTAAATACAGGGAGAGCAAAAAGCTGCTAAGCATATTACGTAATATTAAACACCAATACATTAGTAACTTAAATAATAATATATATGAATGATATCTATATAAGCATTTCAATGTTACCTACTGCAAATAACAATAACAATGAGAATACCAATCACTAACAACGTGTATGGCGAAAGGAAAAGAGAATATATTGTGCCAAGAATCTTTAATAAATTAGATAAAAAATTCTTTGAGATGATGCAAGACAAAAAAACTCCATTGGCTTCAAAAAAGTACAAGCTAAAATAATATATATTAAAGCTATGAACCTAATCTTACATTAATTTATAATTACATATCATGTATCACTTGTAAAAAAATATGCAACACTCGATAATAACCTACTATCTTCATTATAAAATAAAAATTATTGTCAAATATTGAAGGCAACCATGCCGTAAAACTGCTGTGCAGTTTGGCATATGTTTAATGTAATAAATATTTTTAAAAAATAAATTAAAACTGTAAAAAAAAAAAAAAAAATGTTTCCAAAAAACTTTGAAATTGCTGATTTGAATGTAGAAAAGCGTACTGACATATCAAGTGCGGTGAGTGCGGCTCTCTTGTTAGCGAAGAAGGGTAATTCGACACTACATCCTTCCCTTCGTTACGGGACTCGAGAACATGCCTACAGTGAAGGAGTGAATATCGAAAACACCTGCATTATGCAAGTAACAGCAAGTAGGAAACTTAGAGATTGGGGGCTTGGAAGAAAGAAATTTGATATTCATACATACGTACGCTCTTCGGTTGTTCGAGCTTATGACAGGATCATCCTCCAATATTTGGTTTTTCTGATTTTGCTGCCTTCAACACTCGCCTCATTTGTTTTCTTTACCATCCTTTCCTCGCTCACTCATTTCATTCCAGCGATTCTTTCTTTCTTCTATTTCCCAAGTACACAAACTCGATTGTTTGTTAAAGGCATTGATTGTTTATTTCATTGATTTTATCGTAATAATATTGTGGGCCACATGTGCGTGCTTTTGCGACTTGGATTTATCGATCGAAATTAAGTAATTTATAGAACTGAGTGAATTAAAGTTCTAATATTAGTGGATTTTTTATTTGGTACAAAAGAGGATGTTCCAAAGAGAACACTATGTATAAAAATTAATGTTTCATACATAATATAATATGTTTTTAATATATTAAATATGAATTGAATTGAAAAAAACTGTTTTTTTCCACTATATATTTTGTTTAATTGTTAAAACGTTTTCGAGATCACTCTCATTATCAACAAGTTTTCAACTAAATTAAAGAATGGATAGGAGTGAGGAGGTTTTGGGTGGTATTTGGATGTTAATTATATTTTTATTATTTACTTTATTATTATGAATTTTTAAGTTCTCTAAAATATCATTAAAATATCCATCAATCCCGCCCCCCTACCCCCACCACCATTACATACACCCAATCCCTATAAATACTATCTATAATTTGTTTTTAATTTAGTCGAAAACTGGTTATTGATAATGAGAGTGTTCTCGAAAACGTTTTAACAATTATTAAATAAAAGATATTGAGGAAAAAAACAGTTTTTTCCAATTCGATTCATATTTAAGAGGCCCCAGTACACGATTTTCGTATTTGCTCTCGCTTTCGCTAAATTTAACGTAAACTTATTAAATCATTTTGCAAAACCAATAGCTAAACAGGCTTTTAATCAATTTTATTATGATAGATCAATTTTATTATGAAAAAAGTATGAACAAATATATTGTTATAACACAAAAAAATAATTATCACCCCGAAACACTATTTTAGTTTTCAAGCAATAGAGTTATCTTTGGTACACTTAATCTCGTATATTTTCAAACAAAGACAAATTGTATTGTAAATTGTATTGTATTGTAAATAATGGTGAATATGTTTTGAGATTGGTAAAAATATTATGAAGTAGGTACCTAATAAACAATATGTCGTTCAATGATGATCCACAGTCAAAAATATTAATTAAGTTGCCGTTGTATCAAGTTTAAAAAAATACTCAATATTTATATCTCAAATATACACGTGATATTTAATTATGATGGTAAAATAACTTAAAGTGTTTTATAGAAGTTGGAAAACGAAAGGAAACTCTATTAAGATTGGTGTAAAACCGTTTATTTTACGAAATTTATCTAAATGTAAAAAGTATTTTATTTTTTTATTTGGTCATCTAATGGATAGACATAATTACATGGTAAGAAAAGAATACAGAAAAAAATAGTAATATGTCTCCCAAAATTATAGGACGACACAGATAAAACAATGAAAGACAAGATAATTTGATATGAATAATAGACAGATAAGATAATTTTACGGACTTTTTAAAATTTAACTTGAACAGAAAAAAATTCAAAATGTATATAATGATTATTGTCAGGAAGGGGTAGTATAGGGCCTATATACTACCTACTACACGACAATACTCTTTTCATATTTGGATTAAAATATCTATTGAATTCAAGAGGTCAGTCATTATAATCTGAGCATTTACGTGGGGTGGGAGAGGTTTCTTATTATTGGTATAAGTTGAAAGGAAAAAGATGTAGTCTGTCTGGTAGACTTATCTCTTTTCCTTTTCAATGGGGCGTGGAAGGATAACAAGCTGGTGATCAGATTCAGGGAGAATCAATAAGGTTATGAATAATTTGGAAATGGAAGGATTGTTCTGACGATATTTGCCTGTTTTCAAGAATGTCCAATTTATGAAATTGTGTCGAGTCCAAATAGTTAAAATTCAATTTGTAGTTAACACTCTTTTAATTTTTTTTTAACGTTTTCCATTCTGCTTATATATTTAATTTATATGTGGGTGACCAAAATAAATGTATGTATAATGAATGTTGAGCATTCAAGGTGACGTCGAATATAGGTTATGTGTCTTCTAAATATACTAATTTGCTGTATTAATATATATTAAAGTTGTAAGGTAGTTTCCGCGAAATTTATATGAAGCCTTTTATTCATTTCGATTTTTTTGCGTTTTTTTCGACTTTTTCGCGCACTTTTTTACGGTTTTCTCCGCAACCATAGGTAATAAAAATATTTTGTAAAAAAAATACGAAAGGTAGATAGTTACCGCGTGAGAATTTAGTACACTCGATTTTTTCCTTCTTCTCACCTCCGTTCTACGCTCATTTGAGTAAAATTTGATTTTTCTTCAATAACTCGGCCGCCAGACAAAATTCAGAAATTCTAATCGAGAAAAAGGTAGATATTCACGTTGCGCATACGATATAATTTATAAATATTTTTTTCTAATTTATTTCGAAAATAAGTATTTTTTACAAAATTTACATTTTTTTTCACCTTTTTCAATCGAATTTATTTCTTGAACTGCGAGGAATATTTTAATTTCAATAAAAAACCATGAAAGACCAAAGACTCTGGCGTGAAGAACTTTTTATTTTAATTTTTTTGACGTCTCCTTCTTATATTTTTATGATATTTAATGTTGACAAATGATTTTCAGTCAAAAAGGCTTCACTACTCGAGACAAGCTAAGGAGACAAGGGAAAAAGAGACACAGATAGAATGCCGTCTCGCCGAATTTGAAAGATGACAGCGGCATTGTCAATATGAAAAAATTCCACAGAAAATCTCAATGTCGATTTTTGATTACATTTATCTGACCAATACGTCGATTTTACACAAAAAACTAAAGACAAAAATAATGCTTAATGTGTTTATTGTTGTTTAGTATAAAATTTTTCTTTGTCTTCTAAGAACTTTCTTACGAAAGTTTCAATTAAACCTATCCCTCTTTGCGAAAATCCTCAGCTGTTTTGAAAATTCGTATGATTTTACTTTAAATATGTTTTTTTAAGAAAAATATCTGAATTAATACAACGTTAAATCATTAAAAAATTACATATAATTAAAGATTCACATGTTGGTTTGTGTTTTTTATAAAAACACTAAATCCATTAGATGAATTTTATAAAAAGCGAACCAAATTAACATCTTCTGTCACGAAAAATTGACGAATTTCCTATCGAAATTTACCATCGACCGTCAGTCACAGACAATTAAATGATGAAATGTCAGAAATTAAAAATGTAATATCTCGGTATATTTTTGATGAATATTACATCTGCTGTAAAAAATATAAAGTTTAAAATATGATTTCTCGATTTTGACACGAAAACAATATTTTTTAATTCAGTATAATTGTAAAAGATTAAATCTAAGAAATATAGTTTTCGAAAATTTTTATTCAAATCACCTGTTTTCGATTCTAATATTTTTAAACATGTTAGGCGTAATAGTTTCAATACATTTTCGTGTATGCATATTAAATTAGGTACCTACATATGTTTTATATAAAAATATATTGAAATCATTTAAGTGAGGTTTCTCAGCGGGTTTTTATGCCACAATTTTTAAAAAAATTACAAAAGACAAGTCTTTGCCGCGTGATTTTTTCTATTTTATTCTTCTTCTTCTTTCGTTTCCATGCTAGATCTCGTGAAATTTCATTTTTACTCATATCTCGGTGTTGTGCGATCGGATTCAAAATTAAAGTACGACGTTTTGTGACGAATCCGGCCATCTTTTTTTTTTACGTACAAAGTTTTTGCATAGCTTTCTTTCTCGCGAAAATGCAAAAATAAAACCCCGTTAAAGGCGTAGTTTTAAAAATTAGAGACGCCATGTTTTGCGCATTTTTATGAAACTTTTTCACCCCCTCCACTTTCCTAGGTACCTAACCGAGGTCGAAATATATAATGATGCAATATAGTACAAGCATATAATTTTTTAGGATTACAACGTACAAGTTACAGAATCATGTATCAATAACATGCACCACCGAGAATAATTTCAGAAGAAAAATGTTGGGTTAGGTTGTGTTAGTTTAAGGTTTTTATAAGGTTTAGTGCGTTCTTCAAAAAAAGAGATAAAAATATTTATTTTAAAACATTTCTTCTGAATATAACTATTTTTTATTGAAATTTCGATAATTTCGATGAAAGTGTAGCTCTTTCTTCTTATCAATATTATTCTTCACTTATTCCATTTTTTCTTTCACTGTTTTCAATTTTTTAACTAATATGTTTCATTACATTTACAATTTTTGTTACAATACAAGTTATAAGCAAAAAAAGATTATTTCAGGTTAGGTTAGGTTATGTTGTGGATTTTGGGTTTTTCTTGGATATGTTCGCGAAGCGATGCCCGATTTCGAAAATGTAAAAAGTTCCAGACGAGCCCAGCCCGTCCGCGTCTTTTCATGACAGACGCTGCGCGGCAAAGCCGCGCGGCGACTGTCGACACCCGTCGCCCGCACAGCGGGCGTCAGCGACCGCAAAGCGGGAGCCGTCTGACTCACTCACCTTTGCGCGGCTTCCTCTTACATCCTTTGGTTTTTACAAGTTGAAGTTCTCTCTCTTCCCGCGCGGCCTTTGCGCGGCTTCCTCTTACATCCTTCGGTTTTTACAAGTTGAAGTTCTTTCTCTTCCCACTCGATCTTTTACAACTCTGTCATTTATCATCCGATTTCAATTTGGAAAAATACCACAGATAGCTCTCTTCCTCTTCTATCGAATCTTATAGTACAATCTCCCGAATGCGCAGTCCGATTTTTGCGATCGGGGCGTTACCGGAAAGTGTTTACCGTCAATCTTTTTCTTCGTTACTCAACCAACAGTGAGTCCGTCTTCTTCTTCTTTGTTACTTAATCATCAGTGAATCTGCCGCCAGGCTAAATTGCACGCGTAGCCTTGCAACGGGCACCTAGTCATATATTAATATCATATAAGATTTCTGATTATATTAAAAAAAAAACCACCAACAAATGAAATAATGCCGTGCAAATTGAATGGTTTTTAAGTCAATTGGTTATGGTTTTATCATTAAGCTGTTCGCATTAACAAATTTATTTGGTATTCCGTTTCGTCCACAACTGACTTTTATAGGGCTCTGTAAACGATTTTAGCGTCGGGGTCTTTGTTTTAAAGTCGTTACATTACATTTACTTATAAAAAATATAATTTTTATATCGTGGTATTACAATGGCTTTCTTTTTTGTTAAAACCCCAAAAATGTGAATTAGTATAACTTATTATTTCTGAATACATACTTCGAAGACTATTGCTGATTGTCGGTAATCCAAAGCTCAAAATCTCTTCTAGGAAATTTAATAATGGGCATGTTTTATATTCCTCATAAGCTCTTTCATGAAACGTATGAGAAATACAATTTTGTCCCCTTTGTGCTTTGAAGAACATTTTCTAATAGCGTAAAACGCGCATCATCTAAAACGAACGTCTTCGAATTAATTTTCAAAATGTACGTAAAATAATAATTAATGTTATAAAAGTACGAATAACTGTTTAATTTGCTTTATTACTTCTTGTTCTTCTCGTAATAAAGAAATTATCTGGCAATTTATTTCTTGAACAACGAATGAGATATTTTTTATATACATTCTTCCATCCTCCGTAATTTATGATTGGGTGATGGGTGGCATAGGTGGCAGGTATAGCGCCCGAGACCTCCCACCAGCCAGCGACACAGTCCACTTGTTACACTGCTCAACAGGGTCAAAACTGAGCAAGTCTCAATACCATCCTTTTTAAGGAGTCATACACAGTCACAGTCACTAAGAAGTCAGCCGAAACATTAATTCTGTCGTATTTAAATAATTGTTTACATTATTAACCGGATCATTCAAACTTACTTTCTTTGTGACTAACTACTTAAAGTGTAATAATTTTTTTAAAACGTTTACTGCTGGCGGTAATCATGTTTTTGGTAAAAAAAAACAACTATAGCGTAATATTTCAATTGGTACGCGGTTTATTGATTTTAGGAATAATGAAACATTTGGTCTTTGAAGAACCAAAAAATATTTTTAAGACGCACTGGTATTACTGAACCAATTGTTAATTTTAACGTGGGCGCTATAAATAGCGCAAAGTGAGGTCAACCTTTACCAACATAGATGTGTCAATAAATGAACCTTCCTTATAAGATTATAATATTATATTATTAATATGTTTAATCTTATTATACATATTACCTTTCTTATAATATTTATACATATTACATTATAGTACGCACAGTACATCCTATAGGATATACTGTGCGTACTATAATGTAGTGTGTGCCATAATCGTTTACATTGCTAGTCTAATCTAGTGAGGTAACCATTTTGTAACAAGACTTGTGACATAAAGATTATGCAGTTTATCTTACCTTCAAAATATTTTTCACAAAACATTATAATAACTTAAAATTTGATGGTCGAACATATTTAAGTATTGTATTTCTCGAAAGTTATCCCTTAAAAAAATCTTCTTCAAATATAACAATTATCTATACCTACAAAACTCAATGTCTGTCTGTTCTCTGTACAAATCTACACCGTTTGCTCGATTTGATTCGAATTTTGCATATTGGCCCGGCGGGAAACATAGGTGACATTTCCCCCCTCCCCCTTTACCCATTCCCTTCCTCGTGATATATTTTCAATGCAAATCTATACCATTCGACCGATCAGACTCAACTTTTGGAAACTTATTCTTTAAGATCCGGCGGGTTAGATAGGCGAAATTTCCCCCCTTCTCCCTTTACCCCTTCCCCTCCCCATGATATATATTTTTTCAATGCAAATCTATACCGTTCGAACGATCGGACTCAAAATTCGCAAACTTATTCTTTAGGTCCCAGCGGGTAGCATAGGCGAATTTCCCCCCTTTTCCTTTACCACTGCCACACCTCCCGATTTATTTTCAATGCAAATTTGAACCGTTCGATCGATCGGACTCAAAATTTGCAAACTTATTCTTTAGGACCAGTCGGGTAATATAGGCGACATTTCTCCTTCCCCCTCTAACCCATACCCTCCCTCAGATATATTTTCTATAAAAAAAAAATAAACCGTATTTCTTCCCTAGACATTCTATTCATCCCAGCCTTGATTAAATGGAAACAGTATTTTTATTAAAAGCTCTGCAAAACAATAGAACCTTTGTTTCCCCCCACAAATTTATTTTCAACTTAATTCTTAACCCGTGCAACACCGGGTACGAACAGCTAGTTTAATATATATATACAATACAATTTACGTACATTTAAAAAAAAAAAATTTCCACGCATTGTAAACTATTTGCCTCCTTGTAAAATAAAAAAAAATTACATAACATTCCTGGTTTCTGAGCATATTTGTCTGTTTTCACGGGAATAGAGCCTTTCCGGAGCGACACAATTAGCCTTTATTAATATGGTGTAAGTCCTTCATTATTGAAAAAATATTTACGTACATAATTGTATTTTTAGCTAACGATAAATCTAAAACGTTTTAGAATCTCTGATATGTTGATATTATTAGGCGGGAATGATTTTCACGTTTCATTTATCTACAGATGTCTATTCAAATTCAAAATACATACTAAATTGGCAAATGTGAAAATGTTCAATCTTGAATACCATGAATACCATATAATATATTTAATTCGTTCAAATTTATTCCGAGTAGCCTTATTATCTTAAGACCAACTTTGCTCGAAGCTTCGTGTAGTTCTTTTAACATTATACTTAGTTCTTTGATATTATTACTTACAACTACTATGTCGTCAGCAAATCTTAGGTGACTTAAATATGAGCCATCTATCTTCACACCTTTGTTATCCCAATTCAGGGTCTTAAATACATCTTCTAAGGCTAACGTGAAGAGTTTAGGCGAGATTTGATTACAATTTATTAAGTGATGCAACGAATACGAATACGAATATTCGTATTCGCCGAATAGTAGACATTTACCGAATATTCGTGTTCGCAGAATATCATCACGAACATCATCGCGAATATTCGTATCCGCCGAATATCATCACGAATATTAAAAACAAACTATTTATAACTGAACGCAACGCAAATTACGGTTTGGCTGTGCACCGTGTATCCGAACTCACCTCTATTATCGGGGATTCCCCTTACATTGAATGAATGGATTTGTTGAGTTCCCAAATTATTTTTTCTATGGAACTCTGTCAATTGTTACTTGTTTCTTGTTTCACAGCATAAAATGAGTTCTTTCATCTAGTTTTTTTGGGTTTTTAAAAAGGTTAGGTGCTCATTCCATGAGATTTTGTTTTGTAATACGTATTGTTCGTTCCATTTTGTTTCCGTTGTGTGTAAAAGTGTTAACTCTTATAAAATAATTTCAAAATAAATCTAATAACACGACCCCTTGCAAGCGCGAAAAAGTGATATTTGGAAACATTTCGATAAGAAATCTGATAAGTTAAATTTAAATAGGTATAACTTTATTTGTTTGTTTTTGTTATAAAGAATAAAGATAAAGGTTTGTGTGCGTGACTTGTTAGTGAACTCGTCCCAAAACAAAGCCGGCCCATTGAGACGAGTTTATTTTGTTTTGTTTTATTTATTACCTTGTTGAATTACTCGTATTCGTATCCGCCGAATAGTAGGTTTGATATTCGTATTCGTGAAAGAAGTATTCGTTTGCATCACTATTTATTATTTATATTTGAAATATTTTTTATGCTTGGAGTAAGCCTAAGAGAGAATTAGAAATGACGAAATTAGGCGCAGAACTACAGTAGTGGATAGCATGGATCGTGTAGCGAAGCTAAAATGGCAATGGGCAGGACATGTTGCAAGGCAGGATGCTACAAGATGGCCTCCCAGAATTCTGAAATGGAGACCTTGGGAGAATAAGATGCATCGGAAGACCTCAAAAGAGATGGGCCGATGATATAGCCGCTGTGGGAGGAAGTAAATGGCTACAATTAGCAAACAACAAGAAAGGATGGAAAGAGAATGAAGAGGCCTATATCCAGCAGTGGAGAGATGAAGGCTGATGAAGAAGAAGAAGAAGAAGAACATTATTATCTCAAATAAATTTTTCCAAAAAAGTTGAATTTTAGAAGGAAATATTATATTAGATGTTTTCTGCATACAACTTTTGGCGGCTCCATGAAATCGCATATCTCACTCCTAAAAGATGGAATTCACTAGTTTCGCAGTCTAAAAGTGAGTTCATATATATGCTTCGTGGTTTTTGAGGCGTTGCTTAGGATGGCATATAAAAAAGATCTGTGTACAATCTTAGTGAAAGGCGTCGGACTTGAGGTAGGTTCCATCTGACGCTGAATAAGAAACTATTTGTGAAAAAGCAGCGAAATACTTCGTCACTAATCCAATTTTGATGTAAGAAGCAAAACACAGTAAGTAGCTGAAATTAAGAGACCTCTAAAGACGACGCTTTTTTGAATTTCACAAAACTTGCAAAAACACAAAGGATTCATCACCGTGAGATTTGCGTTCGCGCTATTCAAGTTATCTTAATATTATTTAGAAGGTAGTAGAATGGACAAAGCTTCCGTAAATTGATTGCGTGGGCGAGGGTTCGCGTATTAAAAAACTTTCTTGTTCGCATCAACTTGTTGGCAAGTGCGACTATCAAAGTACGCGTGTCAGCGCAAATTTTCGCCAGTATTTTGTAACAAAGGAAAAGTTCGCGACAACAAGGGGCGAGCAAACTATGTGGAGGCGACAGAGACAGGCATGAAAGGATCGACTTACCGGTTAATGTGACAGTGGGAAAAGTTTGCAAAAGGCAATAATAAGGGTTTAATCTCGGGAAGGCAAGACGAAGAACGTAAGGTATTCCTGTCAAAGTGCCCGTGGTCGAACACCATTACAATTTAATGGAAGTCATACAGTTTGGTAAACGGAGGCAGATACTGAAATAAATCTATACTACCATCCGTGTCATCCCAACGAGCTTAACGTCGTTAAAATAAATTAAAAAGTTAAAATGATTCAACGGATAGTCCTAAAAACAATAATAAGAAACTACGAAAGTAAACCCCACTTGACTCCATAAGGATATCCATCTAGATTTCTAAAGACATCATATTATACATGGACAGTGTGTATTATGTTCAGATTCAAAATCTACATGTGATTAAATTAGTTTATTTTATATTCATGTTTGCATACAAAGCTCACGTTCAAGCTAAATGAAAATAGTAATTTTGGAGACATTTCAAATAAATTACTATCACGAGATAAAGTATTGGAGAAAACTCATGGCAATTAATGGGCGTGTAGTCTTTGTCCTTAATATAATTATGCGAAATGAAAAGTATTCCAAATACAGAGAAGAGGAATAATCATAACGAGAGTAGGAATGAAAGCTCTGCAGAAAAACAACATTTGCTAAAATTTAGTTCTCATATTTGGTTTAAGAGCGACCTAAATATGCTATGAAAATGTTTAAATAAGACCTCTTAAACCACGCCGATTCTAATTATACTATGAAAACAATTGTAGTGTCCCGAGATTTTTTTCCTAATTTGGTTACACAATTGCACTCACAAGTTGTGTATAGACCAGCAAATAACAAGAAAAATACTGAAAATCCTAATGGGTAGCTTTAGACCTCTACTGGTACTTAAAACATTGAATTTTTTAAAAATTTTTACTCCCTTTCTTTTAACTCGTAGCGTCTGCTTGCTTGCTTGTCTGACGAAAAAACTTTGGATCGATTTTTAACGAGCTGAAACTTTGCAGGCAGACTCGTGGCGACGATAAAAATGATCTAACAAATTTTCGTTTTAAAAAATTAATAATTATAGTATAATTTTGGATTTTTAGAAATTTTAATGGTTTTTTCAAATTGGAATCATTCTATGAGCAATTTGCCCGACGCGTGTATAGACACGAAACCTGATTCAAAATGAAAGGGAGTATTGTAAAAACTTGGTTTTTGTGGGTTATTTATATTCATTCTTTGAAAATAAAAACAAAATGGTTATACAATATCACCCGAAACTGGCGTATTGATGATTATATATTTATCTATATAAATAAAAATGAATCGCTAAATGTGTTGCTAAGCGCAAAACTCGAGAACGGCTGGTTCTTATGAAGAGAAAAATTGGAAAAATTGCCCGTAAAACCCCATTTTTCTTTTTCCCATACAAACTTAAGTCAAAAAAGCATGATACATACATAATACGATATTTAATTATGTAGTCGAGTTCTAAATTTAAAACAAGAATAAAAGTTTTAAAGATTATGAAAGATATATTTTTTTGAATATTGATTATATTATTTGTATAAATCTACTTATATTATTTGATAAATTACACCTATACGTTTCGGAAATACCTTTCCATCAAAAAAAGAAAAAAAGATTTTTTTTTATTACTTGTGAGTAAGAACTCGCTGATATTATTTAAAATTTTAAATGTTTGAACTGTTTGGAACAGAAATGTTGGATGTGTTTTTATATATTGTTTTGAAAAAATATATGACGAAGGGTTTTATAACGGTAAATTTTCATACAAACCGTGCATTTTACATTTAATGTTATCGAGAATAGTTACGGAGCACGAATTTAAAAAATAAGGTGTGCGCTTTATTTTCTTCATTGTTTTTAAATCATCGCTTCTCTACCGACAAACAAATTCCTCGATTTATTTTAGGTTAATTTGTTTATTTTGTTTTGTGTTTCTATTTATACCTACTCAGTTCAAGACTCATGCCACCCATAAGGCCGGCCGCACTTTGGATACGAATTATTACGTACGTATGGAGCGAGAGTATTGGTCACGATCAGTTACTTTTCGCATTTCTCCAATAACGTTTGTGCCAAATGAATAATCTGTATCTTCTGGAAAACTCTATTATGGCAGACTTAAATAATGACAAATTTCATGACTTTCTATCTAATAGATTCACGAATACTGGGGAGAATCGAAGTGCAACGAGAGCTCATAATATCGGAAAAATATTTCAAAGTTTTTTTGTTCGAAGTACATAATTACACCTCACCTTCATTAAACCAAATTATTTAACTTACAGGTATTGTTTAGTTCTTTAGAAATTCTCCGTCATGATCTGCGCTGATGGTCAAGTAGTTGAATCACTTTGGTCCCACAAACATTTGTGGTCATGTATCAAATTGACAAAATTTTCAATATCCATCGTACGAAGTCGCAAAAATTTCCGAACAAATCCGGATTGTGTCGGATGTAGCATCTTATACGTGCGTATACGCACTACGAAATCGTGTACGGTGTGCGATGTTGAATACTACTTCGAAGGTCAGGAATGTACTTGCGTATTCGTACGTTTACGTACTACTCAATTTCGTACGAAAACGCATCCAGTGTGCGGCCGGCTTAACACGCGGGTGGAGCAATTTGGGTCGAAGAACTCGAAATGCTACAAACCAAGCTAATTTTCAGTCTAATCGAACTGCACAGCAACGTGAAGAGCTAAAAGAAATCGAAAGAATTCGGATATCACGAACCCGTGCAGCGCGTTATTCAGATAATAAATAATCTTGCAAGTTTGAATCGAGCTGCTTTCAGTTACGATGTTTCAATTGACGACAGTGCCTATTGGATCTATGAACTCAGTTTGCCTACATTGTAAGGCATTTATTTAAATACAAAAATGAAGCCGCTGGGTTGTGATACGCAAATGGCCAAGTGAAATTAGCGCCATTCGTTCCGCCACCAGAGCCACTGTACTCATTGGTTTCAGGAACAGGGACGGATTCCGTACATTTCCTTAGAAACATTCAAATGACTTCATTTGGGGCAGCAAATGTAGTTCGGAACAATTTCATGCCTACTTTCAAGGTAACGTATAACAAACAGACTTATCCCCCGCATTGCTTTGTTTATTTTATTATATATTTTTTGTAACAAAATTACTAAACCTGTCTTTTTAATTTACAGATACAAGGCCAAATACATAACCGAGCAGGTTCGCTGTTGCCGGTGTCAGATGGCAACTACAAATTAGTGCAAATTTATTTACAGGACTTTCTAGTTGTAGGACAGGATTTCCTACAACAGAAATTGATCTGCGTTGTGCACATAATAGTTCAGTGAAGATATTGTAGAACAATTTCAAACTTTTTTCATCAACATAATCAGTTGATTACATTGTTCAAAATTGCACTGTTCCCGTGTTGGAAAACCATCAGTTTTTTTTTTGTTTACGCGCCAGGTAATCAAACAAAAAATGTCGTGTACTATAAAGTGTTACAATAAAAATATAATTTAACACAATATGTATTACTAAAGAATTGCAGTGTACGAAATAGAAAACTCAATTTTGTAAGTAGTTGTTCTTTATGATAATGAAATTAAAAATACAAAGAAAAGTATATTAACATTTTTCAAATTTATTGTTAATATTACGGTAATTATTTGATAGTCAATAAATAAAGTGATCACTGTGAAATACATTTTTATTTAATTTTTTGTTTAAATTACACGTTTGTGACTGTATAGTATTACAAACTTATCTGATCTGGTGATCGTTAGGGATGGGTCGTCCAGATCCGTCCATCGACGAGACGATCAACTAGTTGAATTCGTCAACTAGTTGACGCGTCAACTTCGTTACGCGGACGTCGCGGACGTTCTATTTAAACATCGGGACGATGGTCAACTGTCTACGGTTCGACGCGACGCTACTCGACGGCTCAACCGTTGGCTATTTTTATTACGTTAATTTTTTAAATTTAAAGAAGTTCAAAGGAATATAGTTTCGGGGAAAGTAAAACCGCCACTTGTGCTTATATGTAAAAAGAAATATTTTATTATTTATTTGTTTACGCACATTATAGGCTTTTACATATTGTTTTATATACTTCTTTCTATATATAATAAAGAAAGAAGTAGGTATACACAACAATATCAGGTGTAAGCAGTAAAATATAAATATAAACTACATATATAAGCAGTGAAAGTATTGGGTATAAGCATTAAAATATGAGTATAAAAATTAAAAATATAAATAAGTACAAAGCAGTAATGTGTGTATAAAAAAATATATTAGGTACATATCATTACATGTGTACAGGGTTATATGGAAAACATTAATAACCTCGCAGGACTATATTCCTGCCTTGATTATGAGTCGAAAGCTATCATGACCTAATATCAATAGTTATGGAGATATGCGACATCAAAGTTTGAATTTTTTCAATATATCTGACTTATTTTTTGGAAAACGTTGGACTATCACTACACTAACTCAAATCGATTACGAAAAATTCATTCGTTTCAATACAAGTTAAATAAAATGATAAAAACCTTTACATTTATTTATTATCTATAAATTTATAAATAAATACATAATTTAAAAATACTTTACATTTGAGATGTTATCTAGAAATTTATTGAAGAATAAATCTTTCAAAGCCAGGCTTTCACTTTGTGGTGACATTATTAATAAATAAATATATCTGTATTATTTGTCAACTTTAGTTTAAGGCTCAATCTGAGAAAAGGAACATTGTTCCCGAAACATGTAAAAAATCAATAAAAAGTGGTGTAAACAAAATTATAATAGATGTATTTTTTTATCTATAAAGTTGAAAATAAATCAACTAGTTGACGAATTCAACTAGTTGATCGTCTCGTCGATGGACGGACCTGGACGACCCATCCCTAGTGATCGTTACTGAAAACTAAAGATGTCATCACGACATGTACACTTTATAAGCGACGCCATCACCAGAACTTTACCAGAGCAGATAAATTTGTGGCACTTTAAGAGTTTTCTAAGTTATTATTTTGTCTAGACTAGATAGATTTCTGTATGTCGGTAATCGGGCCTGCTACCCGCCTGATTTGACAAAAGCTATTGGGCTGTTTGACAGAACGACGTCTGTCGGGTCAGCTAGTTATTATAATAAACATACTAAAAAATATCAAAGTTAGTTATGGAACTCTACTGGCACTTGATATTTTGGAAAATGACCTATGTTTTATCATTTTCAAAAAATAAACAAATTAATTACTCGAGAATAATAAAAGCATAAAACGCGTTACTACAAGTATCTTCTCTGATTTTGTTTGAAAAAAACTTTATTATTGTGTTTTACTTAAGTACCTATACATCAGGTTTTGACACAAATAATGGAAGAATTCCGTAATAAGTTTTATAATAACGAAGAACTGGAATATTCGGGAAATTATTTGCGTTGGCTGTGTACCGCAACTTGTAAAGGCCGGTGTTATTCGGCACCTACAAGTGCAGCTGGGCAGACCATTGCAGCGGTTAATATTTGTGCTGCACGCGAATGACTTTCCCTTAAGGGGGGGGTAAGGTTAATTCGTACAAAAAAAGGCATGTTTTTGTGAATTTTTTGTGACGACACAGTTAAAATCTCTTTATTAAAACTAATGGTACATTAAAGTATGACATTTGAAGAATATTGTGTAAAATTTTAAAGACGAAATATTAAAAAATACGGCAATGGCAGCAATTATTCGGACGTGTCTCGGAAAAAAGTTGAATTGCGGTGTCCATCATAACTTGGTGCTAGATCATGTGAAATCAAAAAATCAAAATTCATTCGTTAGATAATAGGTTTTTCCAGGTAACGCTGGGAGGGTTTTTTGAAATTTCAATTTTTCAATTTTTTGGAACACTTTGAAGGGAAAAACGCGATTTTTTGTGAAAAATATCGACTAATTTGTTATTAAAAAATAAAAATTAATAACAAATTTGAAAAAAAGTCTCCAGCGTTACCTCGTAAATTATGTACAGAAATAGTGTTCAAAATTTCAAAAGGATCGGTGCAGTAGTTTTGAAGTTATGATGGACACCGACTTTGAAAACGTGAGATGTGGGGAAAACGTTTTAAAGTTTTGCACTCTGTAAAATTAAAAATAAAACTCAACACTTATTTTATACTTACACATAATCGTCGATGTTCACACAGCAAAGAGCTTTCATCATCAGCATCTTTTTGTCCTTGTCTACGCAAAACTCTTCCAATACAATAGCACGTCCGGTAGTCCTTAGGTGAGCGCGTCTCTTAGCTGCCCGAGTAGGTATAGAAAATCAGTCTGAGTATCGCTCAAATGTTCATAATTTCGTCAAGTTTGCTCCGATTGACTTGAAATTTTGATTCCATATTCTTGCGATGTTATACATTCATTTAAAAAATTAAAAATAAAATGCAAAAAAAAAGTTAAAAACCTTACGCCCCCCTTAAGACGCCTTTTCACAACGTTAGACGGATCCACTTCAGGCCCTCACGAATATTTTGGACCCATCGGAAAAGCACTTATAGGTTGCGAGTATAGTCGTGTTTTAAATTTTTAAGGTAAAAATCGGAAATCTACCTTAAATTGAAAAAAAAATTGTAAATGTGCGATAAGTACGGACGTATCTTTACGCGATATGTCAAGGAATTCAATCTGGCTGTGTTGTAGAACTAGCAAATCGTCACCCCGGAAAACGGGTACATTCCAGGCTCACTACTGCCAATCGTATTTTGAGACCTTATGTGAGTAAAAGCAATCCTTCTGAAAACTTGAAAATTTTTATACAGTTCATGATGAATGTGTATGCATTTGTTTGGTTTTTATAAAGATTCAGTCATCCTTCAAAGATGGAGCCCAACATATTTTCAAATGGTACGTTTTTCAAGGTATCTACCGGAAAATATAGGATCATTCTTGCTGTTCCTTTCCTCCATGGGATTGGTTTGCAGCAAAGCACATCTCTTTCTCCGTTCCACTCGGTCTCCGGCGATCCTCTTCAGCTCTGTGTAGGAGGCACAATTAATATCTTGGCACACTTGCTCAAGATATTCACGGCGAGGGCGCCCTCTGGCAATCTTTCCCTCTACCATTCCCTCCAGTATAGTTTTGAGCAGATTTTCATGGCGTAAAATATGCCCCATCCATTTTGCACGCCTTTTCGAGATGATATTCCATTATGTGTCTGGTTTCATTGATCCTGCTGAGAACCTCTTCATTCGTAATGTGGTCTCTCCAGGAAATTCCTAAGGCACGTCTGTAGGTCCACATCTCGAAGGCTTCTAATCGGTTTTTTTCTCTGTCGCCAATGCAACATGTCTCACATCCATACAGAAAAATAATCCACACATAAGTTTTTATTAATTGCTTGCGGAGCTTTAGGTTTATATTATTGGATTCGAAAATCTTTGATTTTTTGTTAAACGCAACTTTTGCTTGGTGGATGCGACTGTCAACTTCTGTTTTTGTGCGGCCATCCCATGTGATTTTACTCCTAAGATAAACAAACTCTTTTGAATTCTTAATTGCAGCTCCTGACATTGGTATGTTCATTTGTTGTTCGTCTCTGCCTACGGTTATCAATTTTGTTATATCCTTGTTTATTCTCATGTTGAACTTAGTATTTAGGATATTCTCTATAGTTTCCAATGCCTCTTTTAGTTCATCCTCACTTTCTGCGATTATAGCAATGTCGTCTGCAAACCTTATCATATCAATTTTTTGGCCGTGAATTCTAACGCCTCTTCTATGGCCCATTTCTTCGCTTACTTCGTCCATCGCAGTTTGAATATAGAGCAGCCTTGTCTCACACCTTGTCTTATATCTGCTTCTTTTTCGGCATTTCCACATCTGATTATTGCGACTTCGTTTTTGTATAGAGCTTGTATTATTCGTCTATCTCTATATTTTATACCAATCGTTCTCAGTACCTCGAAGAGCTTTTTCCATTCCACTTTGTCAAAGGCTTTCTCTACATCTACAAAGGCAATATGTTTTTTGGTTTCTTTTGTTTCTTTCTCTAATATCACGCGTAGGGATAGAATAGCCTCCCTGGTTCCCGTTCCTCTTCGGAATCCAAATTGGTCTGGAGTAAGGATTGTCTCGACCTTAGGTTCGATTCTTTTCAAAACAATGTTGGTGAGTATTTTAGAGGCATGACATATTATGCTTAATGTTCTATGTTGTTCGCATTTGGTTGTATCGGGTTTTTTGGGTAGAGCAACAATCACACATTTTTTTAAATCATCTGGAATTATCCCCGTTTCGTATATCTTATTTAACAATTTATAAAAAGCTTCCGTAGTGCCATTACCTGCTGATTTAATTAGCTCAGTAGGTATTTCATCAACTCCTGGTGTTTTTCTATCTTTAAGCTTTTTTTAATGCGTGTTCAAATTCATCTCTGATGATTGGGTTACCCAAGTCATCTGCGTCTATATTGGTTTCATTCTCGTTTTTTTTATCGTTTTTTCCATTTATAGCATTTTCAGGTATCTTTTCATCTTTCCCCAATTAGAGCTTCTTCAAATAATATTTTACCATCTTCCCCTTCAATTGCGTCACTTTTCCCAGTTTTCTTTCCAAAGAACTCTTTTACAGAGGCGTAGGCTGTTTCCACATTTCCCCTTGTCATATTGTCGTTTATTTCATTGCATCTATTCTGATAGTATACCTCTTTAGCAATTCGGGATTCTCTATTTATTTTGTTCCTGAGTGCTTTATACTCCTTATGGGCTTCTTCACTAGGGTCGTTCTTTAGTTGCCTCCTTTCTTGTATCATATCCAGAAGTTCATTTGTGATCCATTATTTTCTTGCTTGGGGTCTATCTTTTCCAATAACTTCTTCTGCTGCAGTTTTGACTCCCTTTTTTATTTCTTCCCAGGCCTGGTTTATGTTTACTTCCTAACTCATCGGACATTCTTGCGTCCTTTCTGTGAATTTATCTTTAACCTCTTTAGTTTTTAGTGCCTTTATATTCCATTTATGATTGTTTTTCTTTGCAGCTTTTTTAGTTTCAGTAGGCTTTGGGCTAGTACCATGTTATGGTCGCTGTCTATATCTGGGCTGGAGTAACTTCTGCAGTCTTTTATTTGGTTTTTAAATCTATCTTTAATTATTATGTAGTCAATCTTTAGTCTTAGCCAATCTCTTGGGGACTTCCATGTGTAGCGTTGTCTTGGATGGTGTTCAAAACAAGTGCTTGCGATGACTAGTTTGTGTTTTTTCACAGAATTCTGTCAATCTATCTCCTCTCGCGTTTCTTGTTCCTAAAGGTCCAACACATGTTCCCTCTCGTCCTACTCCAACCACCGCATTCCAGTCTCCCATTATAATCATCTCTTCAGCATTGTTGCTGTTATCGATAGGAATGATTTCTTTGCACACCCAGAAAACCTTTTAGTTTCAATGTCATTTGATATAAAGAGTCACATGCGAGAACTTTCTTTCCGCGACATATTCTTAAATTTAGAGAAAATGAGCATTTAAGCAACTGATTTTTTTTTCCATTGTCGATTACGTCGATATGAATACTTGAAATGAGAGTCAAGTAACGTCACCCCCTGTCCTTAACCAAATATCTAAAGAAGAATTGAAAGAAAAGTATTTTCTACAAAATTACTTTGTTTTATGTTACTTAATATTTATATCCAATAAAGTTTAGTTTTGTTGCTTTAGGTTTTAAGTTTTGGGTCTTTGTTTTATTGCATTTGAAAAGAAATCATAAAACGCATAGAACATGAAAAGAATAGATAAATTTTTATATATTAAAAATGTACTTCTTTTTTCAGAAATGCTTGTGATTTAAAATTAGTATGAAAAATAGAAACAATATGTGTATATCCTAAAACCACACGCAATTACTTACATTTTGATACCTCTTGTAAAAGGAAATTCTTAAAAAAATCGACCACCGATTATAACAGAACTACCTATGATAGAATTTAAGTATAATAGAACATCCGTACATTGACGGGACGCCTGAATATAATAGAACTACGTATAATAGAACTTCTATTGTACGCCCCACGTATAATAGAACTACGAGTAACCACCGCCATAAAAACACAACCCTCATGAAATTCACATGGCGTATATAATTTCTGGATAAATCAGATTAGCGCTATTATTTTGTCGGACGGACGAACACCAAACATACGATAAATTAGCCGTCTGAAGGGAGCGTGGTAGCAGTCGTGGTGGGAGGGAGGGAAATATATAAATTGAATTGCGGAATGTATGAAAAAATTGTTTGTTTTTAGATTCTGGTGATTATTAATTATATTTCCTGTCTTGTGAAATATTTTTTATTTTAAAATTTTAAATTCAAGCCCCCTAGTTTTTATGCGTAGTACCCTAGGTCAAGTAGTACGTTATCAAAATCAAGGACTATCTCTAAAAGATGATTTGTAAACTCAGAGGAAACAAAACATTTAAATACACACAGTATTTCCGAAATCCATGGAAAACGAATGCTAATCATACAAAAATAAATAAATCACAGATCAACACACTCCAATCAATCAATAAACACGTATACGATCACTTAACCCCTTTCTCCCACATGCTTAGTGAATGGCCTAAAGGGGGAATACCTACCTACGAAGCGCGAAAAAAGGCAATTTTTGTGATTTTTTTTAAGGAAACCTATATGAATTACTTGGTGGTAATTTGTCAATATGATGTATGAGCAAGGGCAGTACACCTGTGTCACGGCTATACACTACGATGTATCGTATCCCTGCAGGGCAACGTCTATAGCGTGCAATACAAACCGGGTTTCACTCTCTTCTTGATCGCTCTATAAGTGAAGTGTTTCTCTTTTTAAGGTGGTCACAGTTAACGCATTTTTGGCGCCGTCTGCAGTTAAAAGTTCCCCGTCGCCTAGTGTTGCCGCTCTTTTAGTAATACCTTATGAAATGAAATCGGTAACGTTGCCTTTTTTTGTGAATGGTGTATAAATCGGTCCCATTTTTTTGGCAGTGGAGAATCAGAGCCAGTTATATTATACTCAGTGCGTGTAATTTTTGCTCTTTTGATTCTTGTACAAATTTAATTGAAAGCAGATTATATTAGGTCCTTACATATGAAATTGGCGTTTCGTATGGGAGAAACATAAAGCCGATTTTTTTTTATTATAATATATTTATTTAATCAAAGTATGTACCATTGCTATCTATGCACTTTTGCCATCTCATAGATAGTTCATCGATCCCTTTACTAAAAAAACCATTCGGACGGAAATCAATAAAATCTTTGAAGGCGGTTTGGACTGCCCCATCGGAGTTGAATTTTTTCCTTTGCAAGAAGTTATCCAAATTTCGAAAAAAATGGTAATCTGTTGGGGCAAGGTCCGGAGAGTACGGTGGATGTCTTAGACATTCCAATTGAAGCTCCTCTAATTTGGTAGCCGTCTGTTGTGCAGTGTGTGGTCTAGCGTTATCATGAAGCAGCAGTGGCCTAGAGCGATTAACCAGCCTCGGTTGTTTAGCAGCTAGCTTTTCCATCATGGTTTGCAGTTGCTGACAATAGACATCTGCCGTAATCGTCTGGCCAGATTTAAGAAAGCTGTAGTGAACGACACCAGCACTAGTCCACGAAACGCTCACAAGTAACTTTTTTGGAGTCAATTTTCGCTTGGGGCATGGTTTGGCTGGTTTGGCAGGGTTCAGCCATTGCGATGAACGCTTCCGATTATCGTACAGGATCCACTTTTCATCACAGGTAATGATTAAAACAGTTTTATCACTAACACCGCAGCCTGCAGCTAACTCGGATGTGGTTTGCGATGGATCCGCTTCCACAATAGCCTTCAATTCTTCATTATCAACTTTGGTCTCCGGCCGTCCACGGGGCTTGTTCTGCAGGTCGAAATTTCCAGAACGAAAACCTTGGAACCAAAAACGCGCTGTGTTTTCTTTTGCGGCACCGTCGCCATACACATCATTAATCCTTCGAGCCGTTTCTGCAGCACTGGTGCCACGGTGGAAATCGTACTTGTAAATAAAGCGATATTTCAAGTTTTTAATTTTGTAAACTGAGTGACGCAAAGAAAAAAACAATTGAGGAAAAAACAAATGAATTATAATTTTCAAAACACAAATACATGAGTAAATAGCTGTATAAATTTGGATTTAGAATTCCTAACCAAAGAGAAGATATTTGGGATCAAATTTGCCAGTACGGCAAAACGCCAATTTCACATGTAAGGAACCTAATATCATTCGATAATTACATTAAGGCTCTGGCAGTCTTTAAAATGGCCCATAATTATTTTCAGGAATATGCTCTCCAAATCTCTGAACGTATTTGCCGTTTTTGGCTTATCGAGTGCGTGAATGAGAGCTTGACCATCAATAATCTTCATCGTTTTCGATCGCTCGTCTATTTTAGTAAGTCCAGTACTGCGCCTTTTTCTTTCAGCGGGTATATCAGCTAGAACCATTTTCAAGCATTGTCTAATTTGGCTGTTTTCATAAAATAAAGACGGTGGCGGGTTTCAATATGGATTTTAGGTCTATATTCCGTCCACTCTAGACTGCGGAAAACATTTATCTCATCTCAATAATTTCTCGGCATCAATTGATCATCTTTATTTTTTGTCAACTTTCTAATCATGGTTAATTTATATAGATCCTGAAAATTTCTCCATTTGTTTTTTTCAGTGGGGCGTAAAAGTCAACCGTTTTTAGCGCCAATCTTTCAGTTAAAAAATCATCTGCCAGTTTCTGGCCTCGAGTCTTTACCGCAAGTAGATTAGTGGCGATTTCATCCGACGCAGTTTCACCTGTAAATATATTCGTCATTTTGTCACTTTCTAACTATCTGACATTTTTTGAAAATTTCAGAAAGTTTTTGTACATCTGATTCATATTTTTTGAATTTCGACTTGCTTGAAGTATCTTCATGTAAGTCATTTGTTTCTAACCCACACATTTGCTTAGACAGAATTGTTAGGAGTTGCTTAGCAACCATTTTTGTGTCTTCAGCTTTCCTGGCTTGGGGTTCGTTTTAATCTTTTTTCTTGTATATTTCGTATTTTAATAACCACTAAAATATATTTTATCTCTTCTTTTACCTGGTTTATTATTATCTCGTATCTGTTTTTTTAATTCCGTTTTACTCGATTTTTGGTAGATAATTTTTTCACAAGGAAAACAAATTTTTATTTACCTTGGCAACCCAAAATAACGGAATGGGGACAACTGGGAAGTTGTCCCCTGTTCCCAATGAAATGTCAGATCCAAGAAAAAGGAGAGATGCGCATCTGGATGATACATCTTCCTCAAAAAAACCCAGGGAAACCATTACTGCAATGTACAAACCTTCCGATTGTGGTCCCTTTACAGTTCATGTTCAAAAAATTAGTGGAGATGACAAATCTTCTTCTATCCATCCAATTCATTTCGGTAACTTTTTGTTCCGGAATAAAATAAAAAATATTTCCCCCGGGGGGGTTAAAGACCTTGGAAAATTTAAAGTTTCTGTTCAATTTAAAGATTTTAAATCAGCAAATGATTTTTGCTATTCTTCATTGTCTATAGGCCAATACTCGGCAGTAATTCCGGTTTACCAGGTTACTCGCATGGGTTTGGTAAAAGGTATCCCTGTAGATATGTCAGAAAAAGAAATAATTGAAGAAATTAATGTTCCGGATCGTTTTGGGAAACCAATTAAAGTACGTCGTCTGAATTACAAAGACACAAAATCTGGCGCCATTCAATGGCTTCCATCACAATCGGTCGTCATTACTTTTGAAGGGCAAAATCTTCCGAAACATATATATTTGCACTATAATTCTCTTCCAGTGGAACAATATGTGTTTCCCACTATTCAATGTTTTTCCTGCTGCAGGTACGGGCACACTAAGACTGCATGTAGAAGTAGTCCCCGTTGTTTCAAGTGCGGTGAAGCACATCTGGGTGAGAATTGTCCAAAATTGAATAGTTTGCCCACTTGCCTCAACTGTTCTGGTTCTCACAATGCCACGAATGTTCTTTGTCCTGAGTTTATTAGACAAAAAAATATCAAACATATTATGGCGTCAGAAAATATTTCTTATTTTGAGGCATCAAAATCTTTTTCTTCGGTAAAATCCTCCTTTGCGGAAAAAACTTCTTCGTCATCTCCAACTAATTTTCCTTCGTCTCCACTTTTCTCGCAAATTCTTTCGGAAAAAAATCTATCAACAAAACCCACTTCTCAAAAGAAAAGTATTTTTACTTTTCGTACCCCAAAAACATATCAGCCTTCTTATCTTTCTAATGACCAATCCACATTAAATTCAATATACATTTCTCCCAATGGAAATTCCCAGTCTAAGGATAACTCTAATGGAGTTGCATTCCTTTCAAACAATGATTCTCTATCCATTAATAACAATAATTCCTCTGATATCATTCAAACATTATTAACTCTCTTAATTAATATTATTTCTCAAAATAAAATACCGTCCAACGCTGCCGAAATAATTTCAAAAATATCGAACTCCCTCCCAAACGATGGCAGCTCTTCTTCAATGGAACACGAGAAGCGCTGTTTCTAATCGAATAAATCTTCTGTATTTATTACAGAATTACTCCATTTCTATTGCTGCCATCTCAGAGACGTGGTTTAAGCCGTCTCTCCGTTTTCGTGTGAACGGATATTCATGTGTTAGGTGTGACCGATCGGATGGAGGAGGAGGTTCCGCCATACTAATTAAAATGGTATTCCTTTTCAATCCATTCCGGTTTCTCCCCCAGATCACAGTGTACAAGTTTGTGCTATTCGTTACAATAATATTACAATAGTTTACACATATTGTAATCCTTCTTCAGTATTCAATCTCAATTGGTGGAATAATTTCATAACTTCGTTACCTTCACCAATTATTATACTGGGTGATTTTAATGCACATTCTACCGTCTGGGGTTGTTCTTCAGATGACAGATCTGGTAAACGTATAATAGATTTCTTAGATTCTGGAAATTTATGTTTACTCAATGATGGATCTCCCACAAGAATATCTTTATCTTCCCAAAACCCTAGTGCAATAGACCTCTCCATTTGTTCTAGTAATATAGCATCTTTGCTTTCATGGGACATTGTTCCTGACAGTTGTGGTAGCGATCACTTTCCAATTACCTTGTCTTTCCAAACCCCTCAAGCCAGCAGAGCTATTCCAAGGCCTAAATATCGATTTCAATCGAAAAAAGCTGACTTATTCAGCTATGCAACGGAACTTGATAGTGCTATGTCTTCCACCTTTCATCCATTAGATAACTGTATTCAGTCATATAACAAAATGGTTCACATTCTTAAAAATATATCTCAAAAGCATATTCCTTTTACTACGTCAAATTTACAAAAACCTCATCCTGCCCCTTGGTGGGATCTTGATTGCACTCTCGCTGTTGATAAAAGAAGAA
>JADDOH010023583.1:0-21532 GCA_016648135.1 Agrypnia vestita | reverse complement strand
AGAACTTCTATTGTACGCCCCACGTATAATAGAACTACGAGTAACCACCGCCATAAAAACACAACCCTCATGAAATTCACATGGCGTATATAATTTCTGGATAAATCAGATTAGCGCTATTATTTTGTCGGACGGACGAACACCAAACATACGATAAATTAGCCGTCTGATGGGAGCGTGGTAGCAGTCGTGGTGGGAGGGAGGGAAATATATAAATTGAATTGCGGAATGTATGAAAAAATTGTTTGTTTTTAGATTCTGGTGATTATTAATTATATTTCCTGTCTTGTGAAATATTTTTTATTTTAAAATTTTAAATTCAAGCCCCCTAGTTTTTATGCGTAGTACCCTAGGTCAAGTAGTACGTTATCAAAATCAAGGACTATCTCTAAAAGATGATTTGTAAACTCAGAGGAAACAAAACATTTAAATACACACAGTATTTCCGAAATCCATGGAAAACGAATGCTAATCATACAAAAATAAATAAATCATGCGTACATTCAGATCAACACACTCCAATCAATCAATAAACACGTATACGATCACTTAACCCCTTTCTCCCACATGCTTAGTGAATGGCCTAAAGGGGGAATACCTACCTACGAAGCGCGAAAAAAGGCAATTTTTGTGATTTTTTTTAAGGAAACCTATATGAATTACTTGGTGGTAATTTGTCAATATGATGTATGAGCAAGGGCAGTACACCTGTGTCACGGCTATACACTACGATGTATCGTATCCCTGCAGGGCAACGTCTATAGCGTGCAATACAAACCGGGTTTCACTCTCTTCTTGATCGCTCTATAAGTGAAGTGTTTCTCTTTTTAAGGTGGTCACAGTTAACGCATTTTTGGCGCCGTCTGCAGTTAAAAGTTCCCCGTCGCCTAGTGTTGCCGCTCTTTTAGTAATACCTTATGAAATGAAATCGGTAACGTTGCCTTTTTTTGTGAATGGTGTATAAATCGGTCCCATTTTTTTGGCAGTGGAGAATCAGAGCCAGTTATATTATACTCAGTGCGTGTAATTTTTGCTCTTTTGATTCTTGTACAAATTTAATTGAAAGCAGATTATATTAGGTCCTTACATATGAAATTGGCGTTTCGTATGGGAGAAACATAAAGCCGATTTTTTTTTATTATAATATATTTATTTAATCAAAGTATGTACCATTGCTATCTATGCACTTTTGCCATCTCATAGATAGTTCATCGATCCCTTTTCTAAAAAAACCATTCGGACGGGAATCAATAAAATCTTTGAAGGCGGTTTGGACTGCCCCATCGGAGTTGAATTTTTTCATTTGCAAGAAGTTATCCAAATTTCGAAAAAAATGGTAATCTATTGGGGCAAGGTCCGGAGAGTACGGTGGATGTCTTAGACATTCCAATTGAAGCTCCTCTAATTTGGTAGCCGTCTGTTGTGCAGTGTGTGTCTAGCGTTATCATGAAGCAGCAGTGGCCTAGAGCGATTAACCAGCCTCGGTTGTTTAGCAGCTAGCTTTTCCATCATGGTTTGCAGTTGCTGACAATAGACATCTGCCGTACTCGTCTGGCCAGATTTAAGAAAGCTGTAGTGAACGACACCAGCACTAGTCCACCAAACGCTCACAAGTAACTTTTTTGGAGTCAATTTTCGCTTGGGGCATGGTTTGGCTGGTTTGGCAGGGTTCAGCCATTGCGATGAACGCTTCCGATTATCGTACAGGATCCACTTTTCATCACAGGTAATGATTAAAACAGTTTTATCACTAACACCGCAGCCTGCAGCTAACTCGGATGTGGTTTGCGATGGATCCGCTTCCACAATAGCCTTCAATTATTCATTATCAACTTTGGTCTCCGGCCGTCCACGGGGCTTGTTCTGCAGGTCGAAATTTCCAGAACGAAAACGTTGGAACCAAAAACGCACTGTGTTTTCTTTTGCGGCACCGTCGCCATACACATCATTAATCCTTCGAGCCGTTTCTGCAGCACTGGTGCCACGGTGGAACTCGTACTCGTAAATAAAGCGATATTTCAAGTTTTACATTTTGTAAACTGAGTGACGCAAAGAAAAAAACAATTGAGGAAAAAACAAATGAATTATAATTTTCAAAACACAAATACATGAGTAAATAGCTGTATAAATTTGGATTTAGAATTCCTAACCAAAGAGAAGATATTTGGGATCAAATTTGCCAGTACGGCAAAACGCCAATTTCACATGTAAGGAACCTAATATCATTCGATAATTACATTAAGGCTCTGGCAGTCTTTAAAATGGCCCATAATTATTTTCAGGAATATGCTCTCCAAATCTCTGAACGTATTTGCCGTTTTTGGCTTATCGAGTGCGTGAATGAGAGCTTGACCATCAATAATCTTCATCGTTTTCGATCGCTCGTCTATTTTAGTAAGTCCAGTACTGCGCCTTTTTCTTTCAGCGGGTATATCAGCTAGAACCATTTTCAAGCATTGTCTAATTTGGCTGTTTTCATAAAATAAAGACGGTGGCGGGTTTCAATATGGATTTTAGGTCTATATTCCGTCCACTCTAGACTGCGGAAAACATTTATCTCATCTCAATAATTTCTCGGCATCAATTGATCATCTTTATTTTTTGTCAACTTTCTAATCATGGTTAATTTATATAGATCCTGAAAATTTCTCCATTTGTTTTTTTCAGTGGGGCGTAAAAGTCAACCGTTTTTAGCGCCAATCTTTCAGTTAAAAAATCATCTGCCAGTTTCTGGCCTCGAGTCTTTACCGCAAGTAGATTAGTGGCGATTTCATCCGACGCAGTTTCACCTGTAAATATATTCGTCATTTTGTCACTTTCTAACTATCTGACATTTTTTGAAAATTTCAGAAAGTTTTTGTACATCTGATTCATATTTTTTGAATTTCGACTTGCTTGAAGTATCTTCATGTAAGTCATTTGTTTCTAACCCACACATTTGCTTAGACAGAATTGTTAGGAGTTGCTTAGCAACCATTTTTGTGTCTTCAGCTTTCCTGGCTTGGGGTTCGTTTTAATCTTTTTTCTTGTATATTTCGTATTTTAATAACCACTAAAATATATTTTATCTCTTCTTTTACCTGGTTTTAACCATTTGTGGTAGATCATTATCTCGTATCTGTTTTTTTAATTCCGTTTTACTCGATTTTTGGTAGATAATTTTCTCACAAGGAAAACAAATTTTTGTTTACCTTGGCAACCCAAAATAACGGAATGGGGACAACTGGGAAGTTGTCCCCTGTTCCCAATGAAATGTCAGATCCACGAAAAAGGAGAGATGCGTATCTGGATGATTCGTCTTCTTCAAATAAACCCAAGGAAACCATTACTGCAATGTACAAACCTTCCGATTGTGGTCCCTTTACAGTTCATGTTCAAAAAATTAGTGGAGATGACAAATCTTCTTCTATCCATCCAATTCATTTCGGTAACTTTTTGTTCCGGAATAAAATAAAAAATATTTCCCCCGGGGGGATTAAAGCCCTTGGAAAATTTAAAGTTTCTGTTCAATTTAAAGATTTTAAATCAGCAAATGATTTTTGCTATTCTTCATTGTCTATAGGCCAATACTCGGCAGTAATTCCGGTTTACCAGGTTACTCGCATGGGTTTGGTAAAAGGTATCCCTGTAGATATGTCAGAAAAAGAAATAATTGAAGAAATTAATGTTCCGGATCGTTTTGGGAAACCAATTAAAGTACATCGTCTGAATTACAAAGACACAAAATATGGCGCCATTCAATGGCTTCCATCACAATCGGTCGTCATTACTTTTGAAGGGCAAAATCTTCCGAAACATATATATTTGCACTATAATTCTCTTCCAGTGGAACAATATGTGTTTCCCACTATTCAATGTTTTTCCTGCTGCAGGTACGGGCACACTAAGACTGCATGTAGAAGTAGTCCCCGTTGTTTCAGGTGCGGCGAAGCACATCTGGGTGAGAATTGTCCAAAATTGAATAGTTTGCCCACTTGCCTCAACTGTTCTGGTTCTCACAATGCCACGAATGTTATTTGTCCTGAGTTTATTAGACAAAAAAATATCAAACATATTATGGCGTCAGAAAATATTTCTTATTTTGAGGCGTCAAAATCTTTTTCTTCGGTAAAATCCTCCTTTGCGGAAAAAACTTCTTCGTCATCTCCGACTAATTTTCCTCCGTCTCCACTTTTCTCGCAAATTCTTTCGGAAAAAAATCTATCAACAAAACCCACTTCTCAAAAGAAAAATATTTTTACTTTTCGTACCCCAAAAACATATCAGCCTTCTTATCTTTCTAATGACCAATCCACATTAAATTCAATATACATTTCTCCCAATGGAAATTCCCAGTCTAAGGATAACTCTAATGGAGTTGCATTCCTTTCAAACAATGATTCTCTATCCATTAATAACAATAATTCCTCTGATATCATTCAAACATTATTAACTCTCTTAATTAATATTATTTCTCAAAATAAAATACCGTCCAACGCTGCCGAAATAATTTCAAAAATATCGAACTCCCTCCCAAACGATGGCAGCTCTTCTTCAATGGAACACGAGAAGCGCTGTTTCTAATCGAATAAATCTTCTGTATTTATTACAGAATTACTCCATTTCTATTGCTGCCATCTCAGAGACGTGGTTTAAGCCGTCTCTCCGTTTTCGTGTGAACGGATATTCATGTGTTAGGTGTGACCGATCGGATGGAGGAGGAGGTTCCGCCATACTAATTAAAAATGGTATTCCTTTTCAATCCATTCCGGTTTCTCCCCCAGATCACGGTGTACAAGTTTGTGCTATTCGTTACAATAATATTACAATAGTTTCCACATATTGTAATCCCTCTTCAATATTCAATCTCAATTGGTGGAATAATTTCATAATTTCGTTACCTTCACCAATTATTATACTGGGTGATTTTAATGCACATTCTACCGTCTGGGGTTGTTCTTCAGATGACAGATCTGTTAAACGAATAATAGATTTCTTAGATTCTGGAAATTTATGTTTACTCAATGATGGATCTCCCACAAGAATATCTTTACCTTCCCAAAACCCCAGTGCAATAGACCTCTCCATTTGTTCTAGTAATATAGCATCTTTGCTTTCATGGGACATTGTTCCTGACAGTTGTGGTAGCGATCACTTTCCAATTATCTTGTCTTTCCAAACCCCTCAAGCCAGCAGAGCTATTCCAAGGCCTAAATATCGATTTCAATCGAAAAAAGCTGACTTATTCAGTTATGCAACGGAACTTGATAGTGCTATGTTTTCCACCTTTCATCCATTAGATAACTGTATTCAGTCGTATAACAAAATGGTTGACATTCTTAAAAATATATCTCAAAAGCATATTCCTTTTACTACGTCAAATTTACAAAAACCTCATCCTGCCCCTTGGTGGGATCTTGATTGCACTCTCGCTGTTGATAAAAGAAGAAAAGCGACTAAATTATATTGTAAAAATATGAATTTACAAAATTACCTCGAATTTAAAAAAATTAGTGCTCAAACTAGGCGGCTTCTAGAAATAAAAAAAGAGCAGGTTGGGCTTCATTTTGTGAAACTTTATCTCCAGAGACCACTTTATCTACCGTCTGGAAAATGATTTGAAGATACAGAGCTTCATATAATCCTCCAATCCAACTTACTCCCACTTCTTCCTGGTTAAATAATTTCATGGACAAACTGGCCCCCCCCCTTTTGTCCATCAGATCAAGAACTTCCTCAACCATCTACTCTTGTAATTACTCATCATCTCGAAGGCCCTTTTGTTATCTCTGAACTAAAATTTGTTCTTCAACATTTAAATGATTCCTCACCTGGACCAGATGACATCCCATATTCATTAATAAAAGAAGCTAATGCAAAATTCCACACAATAATACTTAATATCTTTAATGATATTTTTTTTACGGGTTTGATTCCTGAGAGTTGGAAATCCATCCCAATACATTATCCCAATCCTCAAACCAAACAAAGATCCATCAGATGGAGCTTCATACCGCCCTATAGCATTATCATCGTGTCTTTGTAAAATAATGGAACATTTAGTTAAAAATAGATTAGACTGGTTTGTAGAACACAATCACCTTCTTTCAAAATCCCAATTTGGTTTTCGTAAAGGTAAAAGTACTCTGGATAATTTGTCTATTTTTACCACTGATATCAATTTGTCGTTTACTAGAAAAGAATATTTAATGGCTGCTTTTTTAGATATTATTGGTGCATATGATAATGTTTTAATTCCGATTCTTGTGGATAAGCTTCACAAGATGAATATTCCTGGAAAAATTACTAATTTTATAAAAAATCTTTTGTGCCGTAGAACCATTCTTGCATTTGTACAAGGATGTATAGTTGGTACTAGAGTGGTATGGAAAGGCCTTCCTCAAGGGTCAGTTTTAAGTCCTTTACTTTTTAATTTGTACATATGTGATTTAGAAGCTGTTATTGCTAAATATTGTAGAATTATTTCATTTGCAGATGACATAGTCATTTATTCTTCAGGAAAAACAATTTCCTTGGCTTTGATTCAAATGGAAAAGGCTCTGAATGATCTTAGCTTGTGGCTTCTGCATAATGGATTGTGCCTATCCTCGGAATAGAGCAAAATTGTTGTTTTTTCCAAAAAGAGAATCACCCCAAATCTTATTGTACATTTTGAGAATCATCCGCTTCATATAAGCTCTTCAGTTAAATTTCTCGGACTAAATTTTCAATCTTCTCTGTCTTGGTCTTATCATATTACCGAAGTCTTATCAAAATGTAATCAAAATTTCAATATTATTAAAGCAACAGCGGGAATTTGGTGGGGTTCTCATCCTACAGTTCTGAGATTGATGTATAACGCACTTATCAGATCTCATCTCGATTATGCTTCCTTTCTTTTGGAACCTTTCCCTAAATATTTGGCAAAAAAACTAGATCAAATACAATATAAATCTCTCAGATTAATATCTGGATGCATGAAATCAACTCCAATTAATATTCTCCAGGTAGAAAATGTCGAACCACCTCTGGAAATACGACGCCAACTCCAGTCAGACAAATTTTTCATCAACCGTCTTAGTATGCTTTCCCATCCACTGACCCCTAAATTACAACTTTTGCATTCCAATTGTCACAATAAACCCTTTTGGCGAAACAAAAATCATCCTTCACTTGTAATGAGCTATCATACGTTATCTTACTTCGCCTTAAAAATATACAGAAGTCATTCACTTCCGTTGTATATGATTCCTTTTGAAAGTTTTATTCTGGAAAATAATGTGTATCTTGATTTGGGTTTAACAAAACAAATTTGTGCATCGCAAAATCCTTTGATCATCAACAATAAATTTAATCAATTAACTCGCGAAAGATGGCCTGGATTTTCATATATTTATACAGATGGGTCCAAAATACAGTCTCCCGCTTCGGCCGGAGCAGCATTTTTTTGTGTTAATCCTCATGCCACCGGAATATTTAAGCTCCCAGACGATACATCTAGTTTCACTGCTGAATCGATAGCAATTCTTGAAGCCCTTCAGTTTGTTGACCTACATGGACTTGATAAGGTAATCATTTTTACAGATTCGCTCAGTTGTCTCAAATTATTAATATCTTCCCCCTTTAAATCTAATTTATCGCCCATTTTCGGCAAAATTAAATTTCTACTTTATAGTTTGTTTTTAAAGAGTTCAAGTGTTTTTTTAGTATGGATTCCTAGTCATGTTGGTATAATTGGTAATGAGATAACTGATTCCCTGGCGAAGGAAGCTTGTCAGACCGGGAATCTCAAATATGATCGACTACTTTTATCAGATACGATGAAATTTTTAAAAAGAAAATGTCGAGATTCTTGGATTTCTCAATGGAATGTATCTAAATTAGTTAGGGGTACATTTTTTGGCAATATTCATCCAAATATTCTGTCTAAGCCGTGGTACGCAGATTCACATCTAAGTAGGGATAAGATTGTAACTATATGTCGCCTAAGATCCAATCATTGTTGTTCTACAGCTCATCTTTTCAAAATAAAGTGTAATAACTCTCCGATATGTGAGTGCGGCATGGGTATCGGAGATCTCAATCATATATTTTTTGAATGTCCACTAATGGTCGATAGGGAAAAATTAATGAAAGATCTCATCAAACAATATTCTACTTGACCATTAAACATACAGTTAGTCCTCCATGCACCATCAAACCATGTCATATTGTCTTTGTGTAAATACTTAAAAGTTAATATTATGAAACTTTAATCATTTAACGTGTTTTATTAATTTAATTTTTTTTTATTATAATTTGGTTAATTAAGAGAAATGTGAAGTTATAATTTCTATAAACTCACAATTTTATTTTTATTTTTATTATTAATTATTTTTATTATTATCTGGTTAATTCACTTTAATTTCTATAAACTAACAATTTTCTTTTTCTTTTTATTATTAAATTTTTTATTATCTGTTTAATTCACATTAAGAGAAATGTGAAGTTATAATTTCTATAGACTCACAATTTTCTTGAAATATAGATATTTAATTATTATTTGATATGTATTAATTAGAATTCTGATTATTTTCCTTAATATTGAAGTACTACTTTATCTACTCTCTTTATATTTGTACAAATGGAATTATTTTTCCTAATTTATAAATTTTGTAAATATGTGTTTATTAATAATGTGTAATTTTAAACGTTCACAATATTTTCTCGATATTAGTTAACAATATGAAACAATTAAATTGTTACCTTGAAAAATAATGATGTAAAACTTTGTTAAACCTAAGTTGTTTTTTATCTGTTACATTTTTGATATGTTGATTGGTTTCTAAATAAGAGAAATGTGAAAATATATTTCGTTTATATCCTCACAATTTTCTTTTCTTTATATTAAAATATTACTTAAATGAATTGAAATGCTTCATGGTTTCGTTTTTAATTTTGTTAATATTTATTTATAATTTGTACCTATATGTTTTCAAATTTAAATGTTCTATCTTTTTTAATCTATGTTATTAAAATATGTCATTTATATTGTTCATCAAAGTACTAGTATAAATATTCATAATATTATTAATATTGTAATTATTGTACATTAATGTTATTTATTTCTGTATTTTTAATTAATTGTATATATTTTGTACTGGCAATTCACACCGAATTGGTGAAGGCCAAAATAAAGAGAAAAAAAAAAATGGAATTCCAATTATGATTTTGAATGAGCAAATCTATTTTCTCTTGTTTCATATCCATCAGCCGCTTAGTTTTCATCTTGTGCGTATTGTCAGTTTTCGTGAATATTATTCTTGAAGCTGTAATATAGTGGTCAGCCACAAGCGACTCACAAACACAAGACAGCAGTTTATTTTCATTTTTATTATTTGGCCTATATCTAATGTAAATATGATCTATGCATGATTGTGATAATCGATCATTAACAATAGCTTCTCTTGTGATGTCAAAAATGCACCTTGTAAAATAGTTACTGTTTAGCAAATTTTCATATTTTATAGCTAGAGGATCATTTTCATGTAAGGTATTTATATTTATGTCACCAAGAATGATAAAATTATCACTAGTGTTTACATTGCTAATTATTGTTTCAATTTCATTTATATATTGCAATTTATTCTGATTTGGTGGTCTATACACCGCTAATATATGAAAATCATATATGCTATGTGGGATCTTGAGTTTACCGTAGACATTTTCACAATACATCGTGTTAATCTTATATTGATAAAAGGCAAACTTATTTTTAATATATAATAAAATTCCACCACCTGACTTATTTTTTCGACTGCAATAATACTGCTTAAAACCTGGTATATTATATATATTTATAAATTGTTCCTCTATGTTTGTCTCACAGAGCATTAGAACATCTATAAAAGTCAATGAGTTCTTTAGAATTATATTAATATTGTCCCAGTATTTATATATCGATCTCACATTTATTTGCACAACACTCACCAAGTTCGAATATCTATCTGAGAGTTTTTTCATCCATTTATCAATATTAGTTACCCTTTCCATTTCAACTTCGTTATTATAATCTAGAAAATCGTACGGCATATTCGTATTATAAAAACCTAAGATCAGCGATATTGACTGGTAACAAAATATATTGATTTTGTATGAAGTTACCTGTAGAATTTATTGTTGCCTGTTTGCAAATTAATATCATACAATCCATAGTAATTCCGTGTTTACAGAAGTACATGTAAATGTAGACAATCGTACACATTAACACTTTGTTAACCACAATTCTGCATTCTATTTTAATTTTTAATATTATGTTTATTATTTTGAAATATATTTTTAATAGTCATAATCAATTTTTTGTCTTGCAAATTCCATCATTTTTATTTTATACTTGCATTTGTCGCTTCTAGCGGAATGGTCCATTGGTGTGGTCATGTTATATTTAATGTTCATCTCGGCGCAGTTTGAGCATTTAGGTATTGTGTCCTTTGATAAGCAGTCCTTCGTATAATGATTGCTTCCACATTGAGCGCATATTGGGTTTGAGTCCTTTTGATAACATTTAGCTGCCGTATGGTTAAATTTTAAGCAGTGATAGCATTGTGTCAAAGGGTTGCAATCTTCGACCTTTATTCTAGTAAAACCTAGATTGACCCGTCCTTTCCTAATAAGTAATTTTCTCAATTCACCAGATGTTTCAATAATAATTTTTTTTTGTTTGAACTTTTTTATTTGGATTTCCCCTTTCACCGTAAGCGCATGTTTTTCACTGTCTATTTCCCTTATCATTTTTATATCCTCATTTTGTAGTGTGATGTCTTCTATAAAATCTTCTTTTCTGTAATTTTCATCTATTCCTTTAAATATGAGACATGGTCTTCTTTTTTCAATTTCCAAAGCGTTTATTCCGTCAGCATTCAATTTATTAACTTCATTTTTTAATATATATATATGTTCCTTTTTTTGGCAATTTATTAAAATTTCTCCTTTTTTCGTTTTTCTCATCCCACTTATCCCTATTCCAAGCTTCGCTACATTGATTTTTGTTTTGATTATATCATTAAGTTTATCCGAGTTGACATTTTTATTATTTTATTAATTAACATAATAAATGTAAATGTGTAATTTATATTGTATAAAAATATATCAAAATTTAATTCACTTACATATATTATTTTTCCTGAGCGTCTGAAACTGTAGTTCCCGTCGGCCGAGCTTACGCACCCCCCACCCCTCTGGTACATATATCGCGTCATTAGATGCCGGTGGGGTATAAATACCGCCGTCCAGCGCTTCCCAAACTTATTGTCAATCTCGCATTAGCAGTGATAACAAACCATCAACAATTTGTGCTCTCTCCTGGGTTGCGCTTGTCGATCTTACTGGACTGAATATTACATTTAGCAGTGGGTGAAGTGTGAAATAGGCCGACCAGTTGTGCTCAAACTTATTGAACATTTTGCTACAGAAGTGACATTTAACATTTTGTGATTTTTACTGTTTCTTTGGGTGTGCATCTCTGTATTCTTACTGTACTTATTGTGTCTGAACATCAAAGTAATAGTTATTCTGGTGTCGATATCTGGCTGAAATTTCTTCATTAACATCTTAGGTAAGCATTAATTTATTATATTTGTCATATATGTCAATATGACTGTATTACGTCTCCTTTCTTCCTTCTAAGTTTCTTCGTTTTCATAGAATTTATTATTTCCATCAGCTACTCTGTATTTTTTTTCATATTTTGTAAATAAATAATTATAAATAGCACACAGACAAAGTGTATAGACCACTGGTGGAGCTTGGTTAAATTAAATCAAGGTTTTCCCAATGTACTTGTTATTGTTAATTTTTGTATTTTAATAATTTTTTCATTGCAGAAAGCAATCAGCAGAAACCTACCATGCAGCCGATATTCGATGCACATGGTGTTACGGAGGTTGTCGTTGGAGACGCGCTGGTGGAGGAAGTGGTCGACAACTCTCCCCCGGTGCAGTGCCCGCTGGTGTCCTCGACCACCAGCACCACCAGCAGAAGGACTGTCAAGCGCAAGCGGGTCGTCACGGTAGTCTACAGAAATCTGCGCATCAGGCTAGAGTTACCTCAGTTACCCAACTCCGATAATAATTAATTTATGCAATCAGCCGATCATTCGTACTTGTGATTGACTACTTGTTCCTGTCTTGGAGCTATTATTTAACTTTGTTTATTATTAAAATGTGCTTATTAGTTTGTATGTATAATTAATTTAATGTTCTTAACGCAAATTTGTATTTCTTGAAACGTGCTGTACCTAAATATTTTGGATTTCGTGGAGTATAATTAAGCAGTAGTTATTAGTAGTAATTGACTACTTGTTCATCTCTTGGAGCTATTATTTAGCTTTGTTTATTATTAAAATGTGCTTATTACTTTGTATTTATAATTAATTTAATATTCTCAACACAAATTTGTACTTCTTGAAACGTTCTGTACCAATATATTAGGCAAAGAATGAATTTACTAATTAGTCTGTTTATGGAGGGTTACTTAATTTATTTATTTACCAAGACAATTATTTCTTAAAACTGAGTGAATTATGTTGCCAAAAAATAATGCATTAATTTGAAACTTATTTGGAGATTTACTAAATTATTTAATGTTCTCAACACGTATTACTATTTCTTGAAACTCTGATATTACTCTAGAATTATCCAATTCTGTAAATTAATTTATGCAAAATTTAGCTAAGCATTCCTATTTTTAATTGATTTTGGTTATTATATTAAGTTATTATTAAGAATGTACTTATCAGTATGTATATATAATTAATTTTATGTTCTCAACACAAATTTATTCAAATGTGATTATTGAAACATGCTGTTTGTATCATAGAATAAATTTATTAATTCGTTTTTAAGTGAAGACTTATTTTATTAATTTATTAAGACAAATTGTTTGATTTATTTACCAAGACAAATGTTTCTTAAAACTGAGTGAGTTATGTTGCCAAATTAAAATTCTTGTATTACTTTAAACCTTTGGTTATTATTATGAATGTAAAAATTAAAATATTTTTGGAGATTAATTTAATAATTTAACTTTCTCAACATTAATTAATATTTCTTGAAAAACTGTGAGGTTAATTAAGTGATTTTATTTAATTAATTGTAGGTATACTATAAATGATAATTATATATTTTTATAAGATTGTAAAACTGAACATTTTTCATAAAAATAAACATTTTCAATCACAAGGGTTTCATTAATTTATATAAAACAATATTATATGTACCTACGTCACTACAATTTCACCGATTAGTTTAATATAAATGTAGTTTTTTAGTTGAAAATTGTTAAAGATTATTTAAAGATTTTAATAGAATTTTTTAGTTTATTTAATAGAAGTTTAATTAAAAAAGGATTATAGTATCATTAAAATGGCATAGTTAAGTTTTTTATTATTAAAAAATGCTTGTTAGTTTGTACTAACAAGCAAAATGTTGCCTTTCGGCCCGTTCCCAAACAGAGATCGTAAGAGTAAAAGTCTCATGTCACATGAGGATTAATGCACCAACGGTTTTAATCTGAATTAGATCTACAGGGTGGCCCATCCGGTGCGCCAGATTTCAATTTTTCTCCATTTTTTTAATACAAGCTGACAACTCTAACGTTGCCAACTGGATGATGGAAAATTTTAATCCGGCATACCCGATGGGCCACCTTATATAAATCATAATTAGAATTATATAATATTCCCGCTGTAAAATGAGGTTATTATTCATACATCTGTTGCCGGGAAGGCCTAGTTGTATAAAAAAATATTTTTAATCATAATCTATTAATGAATTATATTTAAAAATGTGGTCACGGATTTAATCTTTAAATTTAATATTTTTAACAAATTTACATTAATTAATTGTGGTCAAGAATGTATTCAAATTACTTATTATAAAATATCCACGGGTTAAGAAAAGTAGCCTATTATATTTCAAAAATCTTATTTATCCTGGTTCATTCTAAACACAATTGAAAATGATTCTAGAACTGATTATGATTTGAGATACAGCATCTCAGAGTTAGGTACGCTGCTCCCGTAGATACATTAAAATATTTGAAAAATATTTAAGAAAAATTCAGTTTTAATGTAAAAGTTTAATTAAAATAAGAAAATTCCCTCGGGTGACTTCTTGATGTTTCGATGGCGATGCTGGCGAGGAGCATCCGCGAGGCGGATGCTGCGTATCTTCTGAACTCGCAGAAGCCTCTACATGTAAGGAGAAGGATGTACTTTGGACATTTTGTTAGAAAAAGAAAGATACTGTCTCTGTAATCTCTTATCACGTGGACAGTTCAGGGAAAGTGATCTAAGGTGAATAGACTAAATATATGAGTTAACACGGTCCTCTTTAAAAACTGCCATCAGCATGGCTCCCTTTTTATACATAGCTAGGTAGGATTTTATGATGTTATATAATAATTTAAGGAATTTATTATCTCTAGAAATATTAATGATCATATCACAATACATAAACATAAAAAAGAGCTGCTAGAAAATTGAGAATGGTTCTAGGATTAAACTATGATGTTCCGGGAATTATAAAAACGTATACAAATAAATTCCTTGGAAATCTGTGGAAAGTTTTGCCTAATTTTTGAATATATACATTATTAATTAGCTTCATGCACGAAGGGTACCTACATAATTTATAGGAAATTTCCCATTCCTTGAAATATTTTATTTTGGAACAAAAGCAATGTTTTTGTATAAGGCAGGCCAGTCATTAGTATTGAGTTAAACAAATCATTGAAATACAGCTAAAATCCCTGCATCTATACTCTCCATTGTTTACCTATCATTAGCAAGAGTATGAGGGCGTTAAAACCGTTGATGTGTTAATCCTCCTCCGAACCTCAATACTCATCTTAATCCATAGGAAACGCCCTCATACTCTTGCTAATGATAGGTAAACAATGGAGAGTATAGATGCAGGGATTTTAGCTGCATTTCAATGATTTGTTTAACTCAATACTAATGACTGGCCTGCCTTATACAAAAACATTGCTTTTGTTCCAAAATAAAATATTTCAAGGAATGGGAAATTTCCTATAAACGGCTGGAACGGCTCCGAAGCCACGCCCTCCCCCCCCCCCATAACCAATAAGATACACGGGCCGGCGCGCGATCTGATTCGCTAATCTTCGCACCCACGCAACGAGTCACAAGGGTAACCCGAGACTGTTAGAAATCTGTCACTATATAATATAAAATCAAAATATTTGTGATTTGTATTGAAAATGACCCCCTTTTCGAAATTCTAATTAGTTTTTTTTTGTTGCATTGATCGATTTTTTCAATAACAGATTAGCGGAAACTAATCATACAGCTGATTTTATTTGAATACAATGTTGAGGTGGTTTTTGGTGACGATATGTAATACAACTCACAAAAATTGAAGAGATATAAATAACAACTGGCAGCCCTGAAAAGAGCTTTTCACGCAGTTTAGTGTCATGGCGCGCGACGCGCTTAAAGGGACGCTTCCCGAACTATGTTGGATTGAGTTGAAGATATACATTATTGAGTAAAGGTGAATTATATAATATAATAACAAATTTCGTATTTTTATTAATACATTTTTGTTCTGTCGACGACTCTTGCTGCTACGTTAAACAGAACACTGTACTTCGCTTGACATCTTTGTGAATCTTCATTTGTTTGGACTTTTTATGACTCAAATTATGGCTAAAGCAATTTTAAAAGTATCGCTATCATCTGCATCAAACGAAGCTTTTTTAAAGTAGTGTATTTTATTGCCGTCTTTACTAACCTTTCGTGTATTTAAGAAAAAAATTTAAGAACGAACTTGGACAAATAAAAAAATAAATATATTTTTGAATGCTAATTATATACGCGAAATTTAAAACACAAATGTTTAATAACTACATTTAACCAAAATATTACCGCAATAGTACAAAATGGACCATTAAAAAAATTGGATTCAGTGAAAACTCTTTATTTTGTGTGATATTTACTAACTTTTGATCAAATGTGCAAGAGCAAAAAAGGGATTTTACCCAACATCCACAAACAATGTTCTTTCAGCTGAAATATTTATAATCATATTACACTACACATAAAATATTGTAACTGGAACACAAGTTATATACATACAATAGCAAGCTAAACGTAGTTAACTTGGTCGGAGCCGTTTCTGGGGCCCCCTGGTCTGGATTGCTGAGCGTAGCGCGCCACTTGGCATATGCAAACTAAGGGCTCTTTTCAGGGCCGCCGACACGTACAGTAATGATTTACTGTGTAATTAGTTAAAACATATTTTTTTTACCTTACACCATTCCAAATATCTTCGAAAAGTATATTTAATAAACAAAAAGATTTTGGAAGCTTTATTATAAAACAAAAATATATTTGCAAAAAAACATCTGACTGAATTATGTAATATGGTTAAAACAATTGCAAAGTGTGGTCGAGTATTCATCAAGATGTATTTAGTGCAAAAATATATTTTTAGAGCTGTTTAAAAATAATTACCCTTGCCTAAGAAAAAGACTTTAACGGCAGTTGCCGTTTGTGGTAGTCACGAGGTGACACCGAGCGAACTACGAGTTGTGAGGCGCGTTCTCTGTAGTTCTGCTAGCTGATTTCAGTGTGCCTCATTGGCCCTAAAATGGGCCTTTAATAGCAGAAGCCGTTCGTGTCGCGGGGCGATACCGACTGCTCTTAGTCTTGCTTTTACAGTGACGCATCAACTACATTTATATACAGTTCATTTTGTTCTACCAAAGGGATTATTTTTGTTCATCGTGGTTCCTCAAAATCATTAAATGATTTTCATTTAATTTACATAATAAAGGTGAAATTATATTGTATAAAAATGTATTTAAATTTAATTCAATTACGTATATTATTTTTCCTGAGAATCTGAAACTGTGGTTCCCGTCGGCCGAGCATACGCACCCCCCACCCCTCTGATACCACCGTCGCGTCATTAGCTGCCGGTGGGGTATAAATACCGCCGTCCAGCACTTCCCAAACTTATTGTCGATCTTACTGGACTAAATATTACATTTAGCAGTGGGTAAAGTGTGAAATACGGCCCAACAGTTGTGCTCTCACTTACTGAACATTTTGTGACTTTTACTGTTTCTTTGGGTGTGCTCACTGTACTGTTATCTTACTGTATTCATTGTGTCTGAGCATCAAAGTTAATAGTTACCCTGGTGTCGATATCTGGCTGAAATTTCTGCATTCACATCTTCGGTAAGCATCATTTTATTGTATTTGTTATATATGTCAATATGACGGTATTCCGTCTGCTTTCTTCCTTCGAAATTTCTCCGTTTTCATAGAATGTACTTCAATGATTTTAATTTGCACATTGAAAAAGTCTCACAGCACGTTGCAAAGTAGATGAATCCATAGACCACTGATAGAGCTTTTCTTAAACTACTTTTCGATGTAAATTTTTGTATTTTAATTTTTTTTTTTTTTTGCAGAAAGAAAACAGAAACCTACCATGCAGCCGATATTCGATGAATACGGTGTTGAGGAGGTTGTCGTTGGAGACGCGCTGGTGGAGGAAGTGGTCGACAACTCTCCCCCGGTGCAGTGCCCGTTGGTGTCCTCGACCACCAGCACCACCAGCAGAAGGACTGTCAAGCGTAATCGGGTCGTCACTGTAGTCTACAGAAATCTGCGCACCAGACTAGAGTTACCTCAGTTACCCAACTCCGATAATAATTCATTTATACAATCAGCTGATCATTCGTACTACTAATTGACAACTTATTCCTGTCTTGGAGCTATTATTTAACTTTGTTTATTATTAAAATGTGCTTATTAGTTTGTATTTATAATTAATTTAATTTTCTCAACACAAAATTGTACTTATTGAAACGTTCTGTACCAATATATTAGGTAAAGAAGGAATTTAATAATTAGTCTGTTTATGGAGGGTTACTCAATTTATTTATTTACTAAGACAATTATTTCTTAAAACTGAGTGAATTATGTTGCCAAAAATAATGAATTAATTTGAAACTTATTATTATATTTGGAGATTTACTAAATTATTTAATGTTCTCAACACGTATTACTATTTCTTGAAACTCTGATGTTACTCTAGAATTATCCAATTCTGATAATTAATTTATGCAAAATTTAGCTAAGCATTCCTATTTTTAATTGATTTTGGTTATTATATTAGGTTATTATTAAGAATGTACTTAATAGTTTGTATATATAATTAACTTTATGTTATCAACACAAATTTATTCAAATGTGATTATTGAAACATGCTATTTGTATTATAGAAATAATTTACTTTATTAATTATATTATTATTATTATATTAGGTTATTATCATTTATTATATTAAACATAAAATAAACATTTTCAAACACAAGGGTTTCATTAATTTATATAAAACAATATTATATGTACCTACGTCACTACAATTTCACCGATTAGTTAAATATAAATGTAGTTTTTTTAGTTGAAAATTGTTAAAGATTATTTAAAGATTTTAATAGAAAATTTTAGTTTATTTAATAGAAGTTTAAGAGAAAAAAGAATTAGAGCATCATTAAAATGGCATAGTTAAGTTTTTTATTATTAAAAAATGCTTGTTAGTTTGTACTAACAAGCATAATGTTGCATTTCGGCCCGTTCCCAAACAGAGATCGTAAGAGTAAAAGTCTCAGGATTAATCCACCAACGGTTTTAATCTGAATTAGATCTACAGGGTGGCCCATCGGGTACGCCAGATTTCAAATTTTCTCCATTTTTTTTAAAACAAGCTGACAACTCTAACGTTGCCAACTTGTATAAAAAAAATGGAGGAAAATTTTTATCAGGCATACTCGATGGGCCGTCCTATATAAATCATAATTAGAATTATATAATATTCCCGCTGTAAAATGAGGTTATTATTCATACATCTGTTGCCGGGAAGGCCTAGTTGTATAAAAAAAGATTTTCAATCATAATCTATTAATGAATTATATTTAAAAATGTGGTGACAGATTTAATCTTTAATGTTAATATTTTTAACAAATTAACATTAATTAATTGTGGTCAAGAATGTATTCAAATTACTTATTGTAAAATATCCACGGGTTAAGAAAAGCAGCCAATTATATTTCAAAAATCTTATTTATCCTGGCTCATTCTAAACACAATTGAAAATGATTCTAGAACTGATTATGATTTGAGATACAGCATCTCAGAGTTAGGTACGCTGCTCCCGTAGATACATTAAAATATTTGAAAAAATATTTAAGATAAATTCAGTTATAATGTAAAAGCTTAATTAAAATAAGAAAATTTCCTCGGGTGACTTCTTGATGTTTCGATGGCGATGCTGGCGAGGAGCATCCGCTAGGCGGATGCTGCGTATCTTCTGAACTCGCAGAAGTCTCTACATGTAAGGAGAAGGATGTACTTTGGACATTTTGTTAGAAAAAGAAAGATAGTGTCTGTAATCTCTTATCACGTGGACAGTTCAGGGAAAGTGATCTAAGGTGAATAGACTAAATATATGAGTTAACACGGTCCTCTTTAAAAACTGCCATCAGCATGGCTCCCTTTTTATACATAGCTAGGTAGGATTTTATGACGTTATATAATAATTTAAGGAATTTATTATCTCTAGAAATATTAATGATCATATCACAATATGTATACATAAAAAAGAGCTTTTAGAAAATTGATAATGGTTCTAGGATTAAACTAAGTTGTTCCGGGAATTATTAAAACGTATACAAATAAATTCCTTGGAAATCTGTGGAAAGTTTTGCCTAATTTTTGGATACATACATTATTAATTCGCTTCATGCACGAAGGGTACCTACATAATTTATAGGAAATTTCCCTTTCCTTGAAATATTTTATTTTGGAACAAAAGCAATGTTTTTGTATAAGGCAGGCCAGTCATTAGTATTGAGTTAAACAAATCATTGAAATACAGCTAAAATCCCTGCATCTATACTCTCCATTGTTTACCTATCATTAGCAAGAGTATGAGGGCGTTTCCTATGGATTAAGATGAGTATTGAGGTTCGGAGGAGGATTAACACATCAACGGTTTTAATCTCAATTATATCTATAGGGTGGCCCATCAGGTATTATAAACTATAAGTAGATGTTGGAAATCTGATGTATGGTTAAATGAAGATTTCACAGTTAAGTATCAACCTAAGTCAATTGGTATCTTGTACTTTAGAATGAGTAAGAATAAGAAGAATCAAATCTTAAACAACATAAAAATAAAAAACAGTGAAGTCTCGACATCGAATTACGCAATTTCTTAAGGAACTGAGACCAGCTGTCATAGAACTGGATTCAGAACCCGGGTATTCGGGGTTCGAATCCCAATGAGATTACCTATGATTAACTGGAGTATTTTTGTGATGTATTTCGCTACAGTAATGGCATGTTGAAGCTTATTATAAAATACTTCCCCTATACTCACAGTACCAGATCCTTACAATTTTACTATAAACGGTAATGACATATTAGAGCTATCATTAATCTGTAGATACTCGCGACGAACGGTATTCATTAGTCGGTTGTAGCCTGAAAAGCCTGCGGCCCTGAAAAGGTTTTTAACGAGAGGTGCCGTGCTTATTAGCCACGTGGCAACCACCAAAAGTTATGAGACCCGATCTCAGTAACAGTCGTAGCAGACTGCAGTATGTGTCAGTGGCCCTGAAAAGGTCATTTTACCAGTTTTAGTCGCGGGGTGAATATAAAATGTTTTTAACAGTTATAGCAATAAACTTCTAGGCCCTCCGGGTAGAGTTTTAATTTTCGATTTTTTTAAAACTATTTGACGTGTAAAAATAGTATTATATACAATAGAAATACGTGTAGATATTGAGCCGAAGGCACCGCTCTAAATACTACCGCGCCATGGCTCCTTTATTTACCGAGAACATGGGCGCCGGAGAATAAAACTGAAATACAAACTGCAGGCTGACTGAATGACGGAGCCTACGTCTGGACCGGCTCCAAAGCCACGCCCCCCCCCTCCCCATAACCAATAAGATGCACGGGCCGGTGCGCGATCTGATTGGGCTATCTTTGCGACCGCGCAGCGAGCCACAAGGGTAACCCGAGACTGTCAGAAATCTGTCACTATATAATATAAAATCAAAATATTTGTGATTTGTATTGAAAATGACCCCCTTTTCGAAATTCTAATTAGTTTTTTTTTTGTTGCATTGATCGATTTTTTCAATAACAGATTAGCGGAAACTAATCATACAGCTGATTTTCTTTGAATACAATGTTGAGGAGGTTTTTGGTGACGATGTGTAACTGAACTCACAAAAATTGAAGATATATAAATAACAACTGGCAGCCCTGAAAAGAGCTTTTAACGCAGTTTAGTGTCATGGCGCGCGATGCGCTTAAAGGAAAAAGACATGACTTTCGAGCGGCCGCTTCCCGAAATGTGTTGGATTGAGTTAAAGTTGTACTTTATATAGCAAAGGTGAATTATATAATATAATAAAAAAATATGTATTTTTATAATACATTTTTGTTCTGTCGACGACTCTTGCTGCTACG